>PVLD010036758.1:0-10746 GCA_004027595.1 Dinomys branickii
GTAACAAAGATGAAGGTAACATTATGTAGGACAGCATCCAGAGCTAATTCCCTTCTATGTTCTCTATAATTCTGTATTTCCTCAGTCGTTTTTGTATTAGCAGAAATGAAGATAACTTTATATTATACAGCATCCAGTGCAAATTCCCTACTATCTTATCTATAATTTGGTATTTCCTTTAATGTTTTAGTGTTAACTAGTATGAAGATAACTATGTAATACAACATCCAGTTCTAATTCCCTACTATATTCTATATAACTTTGTATTTTTTGTATTGTTTATGGCTTTTCTGGTTCATATGTCTCCATTCTTTTGTCTTTAAAATAAAATTAAAAAAAAAAAAGAAATTGTACAAAAGATATGGTGAAGTGGGAGAAACTGCTGAAAAGGAAAGGGAAACTAAGGAGGAGGAAGAAGAAAGAGAAAAGAAAAATGAGAAAAGAAGGATAAAATGATATAAAACTTTGTAAATAAGGAGGGGAAGAGAGGTTGAAGGGAGGAAAGCAGAATGGGAGGGAGGAAAAAGGACAAATCAAGGTATATTATGTACAGGTATAAATTCCCTACAATAGGGCTGGGGATGTAGCTCAGTGGAATAAGCGCTTGCCTAGCAAGTGCAGGGTCCTGAGTTTGATCCCCAGTACTGAATAAATAAATAAATAAATGAATGAATGAATGAATAAATAAATAAATTCCCTACAATGAATGTGACCACTGCATATATCTAATTTGTACCAATAAGCATAATTAAATTTAAAAAAAATGATGTTCCCAAGATGCATCCATTTAACTAAAAGTGTCTCAGAATTACCCTTCTCTATGGTGGAACAGTACGCTATTTTACATAAATACCATATTGTCTTCATCCATTTGTCTGTTGCCGAGCATATTCATTTGTTGATGGGTTGTTTACAGGATTTAGATATTATAAATTGTACTGCTGTAAACATGGGTGTGAATATATCACTGTGGCCTGATGCTTTTAACTCCTTTGGGCAGACACCTCGAAGGGGAGCAGCTTGGTTAAAGGAACCTCTACTTTTAGTTGTGTTGAGGAATCTCCATATTGATTTCCATAGTGGTTTACCATTTACATTCCCACCAAAAATGGAGAAGGATTCCTTTTTCCCCAGAGCCTTGCCAGCATTCACTGTTGGTTCATTTCCTGATGACAGCCGTTCTTCCTGGAGTGAGATGGGATCTTAGTGTTGTTTCAATTTACATTTCTCATCAGTGATGTTGAACATTTTTTGTATATTTATTTGTTGCTTGCACTTCTTCATTTGAGAAGAGTCTATTGATTTCCAATGACCAAGGCCAGGGATATAGCTCAGTGGCACAGCGCCTGCCTGACTTCTGATGACCATTTTTAGAATGGATCTTTAAACTTAAGGGGTCTGATTTTGTGTGTGTGTGTGTGTGTGTCTTTATAAATTTTAGATATTAGTTGTCTAAGGAACAGCTGGTAAAAACTTTTTCTCATTCTGTGGGTTGTCTCTTCACTGTGATGGTGGTTTCTTTTGCTGTGCAAACTTTTTAATATGATGTAATCTCAGTTGATTCTTTGTAATATTTCCTATGCAATCAGGGTTTTGTTGATAAAGTCTTTGCCTACACCTATGTCCTCAAGAGTTTTATCTGTTCTATCTTCCAGCAGATTGTTTCTGTTTTAATGTTTATGTCTTTGATCCACTTTGATTTTAGCTTGGTACATGTTGAGAGCTATTGTTCTAGGTTTAAACTTTGGCATATGGAAAGCCAGTTTTGCCAGCACCATTTATTAAAAAGGCTATCATTCTTCCAGTGAAGGTATTTGGCTCCTTTGTCAAAGACAAGGTTTCTGAGTGCATTTGGAGTTGCTGCTGAATCTTCTTTTCTTTTCCATTGATCATCAAGTTTGTTTTCTTGTCAGTACCGTGCTGTTTTATCACTGTAGCTTTGTAGTATAATTTCAAAGCAGGGATTGTGATGCCACTTACCTTGCCTTTGTTACCCAGAATTCATTTTGCTATTCTAGGTCTCTTTGGTTCCATGAGAATTTCAGGATTTGTTTTCTAGTTCTGTGAGGAATGCTATTGATATTCTGATCAGGACTGCAATAAATCTGTGTAACAGTTTTGGAAACGTGGCCATTTTCACTATATTGATTCTTCCTACCCAAGAACAAGGGATATCTTTCCATTTTCTGATACCCTCTTCAATCTCCTTTCTCAGAGTATGGTAGTTTTCAATGTATAGGTTTTTCATTTGCCCTGTTAGATTGATTCCTCGGTATTTCATCTTTTTTGATGCTATTATTTTTTCTCAAGTTTCTATCCCAGTGAGTTTGTTATTCATGTACAGGAATTTCATTTATTTGTGGGTGCTGACTTTGTATCCAGCTATGTTACTGAATTTGCTTATTAAATCCACAAGTCTTCTAGTGGAGTTTTGGGGTCTTCTATGTAGATACATCATGATACTTCATGTCACCTGTGAATAATGATAATTTAACTTCTTCCTTTCCTACCCTTATTCCTTTTACTGTTCTCTCTTGTCTAATTGCTCTGGCTAATGTTTCAAGAACTATATTAAACCAGAGTAATGATAGTGGACACCCTTATCTTCTTTCGGAATTTAGAGTGAAAGCTTTCAGGTTTTGTCCATTTAGTATGATGTTGGCTGTTGTTTTATCATAGATGGTTTTACCAGATTGAGATAAAGACCATCTATTCCAATTTTCTGTAGAGCGCTTATCATATGTGTGTTGAACTTTGTCTACATCTATTGAGATGACCATGTAGTTTCTGTCCTTGGTTCCATTAATGTGGTTATTACATTTATTAATGTGCATATCTTAAACTATTCTTACATCCTTGGGATGACTGCTACTTGGTCACGGTATATAATCTCTTTGATGATTAACTTCATTCTGTTTGTCAGTATCTTATAGTTTTTTTTTTACTCTCAATTGCATTCATTTCTGCTCTGATCTTTATAATCCTTTCTTTGGGTAATCCCTTCCATGTATGATCCCTTTATAATCCTAGAGTTTAACTTGCTTTTCTTTTTCTAGAACCTTAAATTAAATTATAATTTTTGTGAGAAGCCCTGGTATCTGGTACAGATATTCACTTCAAATCTTTACCCCTCCCAAATGGGTTTCCCACTTCAGTAAATGGCACCACCCTCCATCCTGTAGCACAAAACAACTCATGCTGCACATTCAACCCCTATAGCTCTTTTGTAGCTGTCTCATTTCCATTTCTACTGTCCCTAGACAATATGGCCTAATAATCTCTCATTTAGAATATTTTAGTAACCTCTGAGTGGGCTTCCTCCCTTCAGTATTAGTACCAGAAATTGGCTATCAACCCCTTGAAAACATTCTTCTGACCACCCAGTGGTGTATTGACCTTGACAACCTCTCTGGGGAAATTTCAAATCCCTGATGTGTAGAGCTTTCCAATTTGGGGGTACAAATATTCTCGCCATGGCCAATTTTCAAACTAACGATATGGTGTTACCAAACACAGAGGTGGGAGGAAAAGTGAGCACAGCTGGCTGTCACGAGCCAGCTCTAGCATGCCAGTGAGCCGCGTCACTCTCTCAAGTAACACAGCTCAGCGTTTCCTTGCTGCCACTGAATGATATAAAATGGAGTCTTTTCAGACTGGCCTATAAGATCCTCCATGGTCTGGCCCTGCTGACTTCTTCAGTCTAATTTCCTATCACTTGTTAACCCCACTCCTACCTAATACCCAGCTTGTTCAATTTGTACTTTAGCTGCTGGAAAGAGAGATCAGAAAAGATTCTCCTGTGATCTACAAAAGGCAGGAGACACTGAAATGGGAACAGAAAACTACAGGTTTGAAACCACCTCAGCCATCAGTTAAGTATATCAGTGGCTGGAGAGGTGAGAAAATATCATGGGATCAGAATACCTGTCCTTGGGCCTAGCTCTGCTTGTATGACTTTCTAGTTATTTCTGGACACTGTGTCTCCATTTCCCCACCACTAACACGTGATCTTGGGAAAGTGTTTTCAGTTCTAGCATTTCTTTTCCTGTGGGAAGACTGAGAAAATGTTTAAATAAGGCCAAGAGAGTTTCTAAAATGTTGGTCTTCATGTTGGCCTCTTTGTTGTTGCACTTAACCTAATCTTTCCTGGAGTCCCCCCCAAACACAGATCTCCCCAAAACACACAGGTTCCCACTGGGGCACATATAGCCTTTCTCTCTGTCATCCTTGCTCACTCATTGCCGCACCTTATCCTGAGTGATGGAATCCCTCAGGACTGGAAGTTTCCTGAGGTAACCCTGGGATCCTACCTGGCTACACCCGGGAGACAGTTAAAGCCTTAATACTCATGAGCCTCATTAATAAAACACCTGAGTATTTTCCAAGGAGCTGTTGAAATGCAGTAACTTCTGGAGAGTAGCTGAAAAGGGGCTCCCTTCAACCTAGTAAATGGATGCTGGACCCGGCTGAGGCAGTTGCAGGACATGGGTATGAGGGCAGGGTGTGTACGGGACCTGGGATCAGTGTGGAAGGATAGGTCAGGCTCTTGAAGGATAAGATCAGGAGCTTGAAGGATAAGACCAAGCACCTGAGAAGGCTATGCCCATTGGTTCATTGCCAGCCATAGTCCCAGCAGTGTTGCCTGTGGGATAGTGCAGCGTGAGCACAGTCCAGTGAAGAAAGGTCTTTGGAGAAAGATAGATCGGGATTGTGTCATTTAACAGCTGCCCAACATCAGGTGAGCTGCTCTGAGCCTTGATTTCATCTTTTGCTAAACGTTCAGAATTTTAAAAAAGACTTCTTGTAGATGGAGGGAAGGGAGAGGGAGGAGAGAGAAATGAGATGCAAAATGGGGAGTATGAGGTGTGGCACACGCACACCAAGTCTCTGTGAGGGGTGCGATCAGCGCATGCTACAAACAAGGTACTTGTGATGTGCACATAGCCACATATAGATACAGATCATCACTTATATCTATTATATTGCAGAGAGGGGGAGGGAGAGGAAAAGGGGATGGAAAGAATCACGATGTGTCATACACATGTACCAACTCCCACAATGAATGTAATCATTATGTACTAAAACATGTACCAATAAAAATAAGATTTAAAAAAAGATCTCCTGTAAGGATAAAATAATAGAGCAGCAGCAATTCCTTTTTTAACGTTACCCTGCGGTTACACATATTTCAGTTATTCACTAGAACCACCCTTTGAGATGTGTGCTATTACCACTGGTTTCCAGAACGGGGAGGTAGACACAGACTTTGGGTAACTTTCCCAAAGCCATTCCCTTCATTAGCGTCCAAGTCACGACTAGAACTGAGATCTGATTCTACACCCAGATTCTTAACCATTATCCTCTCTTCAGCGTACAGTAATGAGCTCATGGTCAGTGCAAAATAAAGCGTGTTCTTTCCCTGTCCCATTTCCTGCCTGCATGACACCACCTCACGTGACACAAATCAGGTCTGCAAGCAAAGCTCTTGAGGAGAGAAGGTAAGGGCTGCCTGCATGCTCTTGATTCATTTCTCTGCCCACCACGTAACCTTATTCCTCTTAGTTAACATAGTGCCAAGGAGAGGATTTCGGTTGTGGTAGGAGTAGATAACAGATAAGAATCCTCAGAGAAGTACTCGAGGTGGTTTTGAAAGAGAAAGGGATGGACTACCCACTGTGCTGAGAGTCCAGCCTTCTAAATTAACTCATTCGCATACTGTTGGTGTAACTTTATAGAGCTGTTATGCAAGATTTGTTAACTCCTGCCCATACCTGTACTAAATGTTAGAGATAAGAAGGAGTAGAAGACAAGATTCTTTATCTTTAAGGAATTCCACAGACTACTGTGTGTATCGGTGCAGATATGGGCAGTAATGAAAGTGCAGTAAGTCCCAGACTTACAAGCGAGTTCAGACTCATTCATAACCTGACAAAGTGAGTCTTACACAGTACACCTGTGAATCTTATACTTACACAGGTGAAAGTCCACACTTTGAGTGTTCATACGTCAGGGTCTTACTGTGCATTCAAGGTGTAACTGGAAACAGAGGAAAGAGAAGTATGATGGGAATCACGGAAGACTTCCACAATTAAAATTTTACCAAGGAGGAACAGGAAATGCCTTTTCAACTAGAGGACTAATTTAGTAATAGCAGTAATAATAACTGGTATTTAATGCAACAGCGTTATGTACACCCTGAATCTCATTTTATCTTTACATGAGCCTTAAAGGTATGTGTTATTCACTCAGTTTTTCAGGTGATGATATAGAGGTTTAGTGAGGTCAATGACTTCCTCTAGTTTGTGCTGCTGGTAAAACGGCAGCGCTAGGTGACTCAAACCAAGTTTTCTTTGACCTCGGATAATACTACCTCATGGACCACAGCTTTGTGAAAGGATTCAGAGTATCTGGAGAATAATGAATGTGTTGGTTAGTCTGGAGCTGCATCAGAAAATATTTTCTGAAAGGAATCAGTAAACATCTTAGATTTTACAGACCATATATGTTATTTGTAACACTTTTCAATTTCTGTTGGAAGGTGAAGCAGCCACAAACATAAATGTTTCAACCTGCTAAAATTCAAAACCATTCCTACTTAGCAAGCCATTTGAAAATGTGACAGTTAATGAGAATTACAGGATAAAGGGTAAAATAAGAAAACGCCTGGTAGGTAATGATCAGATTCTAAAAGGTCCTAGGTGCTACCCTTGGAGATATGAGAGTCCTTGAAAGGCTTTCACGAAGGAAATGGCATAGCCAATTCTGCTTTTCAATTATTCTAGCAGCGTATGGGGTGGATTGGGTGGAAGAAGTTACAACAGGAGACACTGTATCAGGGAAGAAGCTCTTGTTGAGGTTTGATGAAAGTACTCTTCATGGAGTTCCTTGTCCACACTATGTTTTGCATCTTGTAGAGTGCTCCTTTCATGAAAATACAGTTGTCAATTGTCAATACTTGAGAACTTTTAAAGTAGTTTACATTTCCCTAGTTTGGTTCTTGGAACATCCTCTTAAAAGAGACAAGAATAAATAATTTCAGACAGAAGAACATAGCAAAGGTTTAAAGCAGGCTTTGCAACAGCTCTCCTTCTGGCGTGTAGCCAGGCTCTCTTCTCAGGCTGTCCTTTCCTCTCCAGGTGCAGCCAACCCGGAGCCTGTTGAGAAGACCAGAGTAATGCTTCCTGCGTTCCAATCATAGCCCTGAAGTGAGCTCCATCACTGCAAAAATAAGAAAATGAAAACTTGCATGATCTTTTTAAATTTCACAGTGCAGTTGACCAATTTTGTATTCCCACTTTCTTTCAAGTTTCTTTGTTTCCTTTTATTGCCATGTTACTTTATTTTGACTCTGCCACAAGGTTGACAACACACTGAAAGTTCACCCCTGACATTACTGACTCTCTGAATCTTGATGTCATTGGCTGCTTGAGGTGGAAGAGGCTTCACAGCTGTCCAGTCTGGCCTCACCTCACAGCAGTGACAGCGCCCCTCAGTGAGCTGCCTTCTGCTTCAGACACAAACACTTCTGAAAGTGAAGAGTTCAGTATTTTACTCTCCTCACAACAGCAATTTGTTCCATTATTGGGATGTATGAGTCACCAGATGTATTTTAAATTTTTGTAAACCAAGCTCAAGATTCCCCCTGTAACTCTCACCAATAATTTTTAATTTTTCTGCCTAGGAACACACAGTACACATTTCCACTTTTTCTGCATGGCAACCTTTAGAATATTTCATGATATCTCACAAGTTTCTCTTAAGTCTCTAAGATAAATGTTCTCAGTGCCTTCTATCCTTCTATATAGCATGATTTCAACAGTCCTTTATTGATAAGCTCTCTTCTCTAGATAGACAGGCTCTAGTTTTTCATTTTTCTTTTTAAATTGCAGGTGCGAGAATTGAAAAGAGGATTCTGACAGCAATTGGACTCTACTTAACCCTGATAAATGTCAATTTCCTCGGTTGTAAGATGCATGTTGTAGTATTGTGGGATCGCTGTGGAAACTATTTCTAAGTGTTTAGGATGAGTCTTTGTTTCAAAATCTGTTAAGAACTATGTAAATCCAAGAGAAAAGCCACAAAGTGAGCTCAGCACCGTGCCTAGCTCCATAGGAAGCAAAGTTCCACGCCAAGGGTTGCTCCACCAAGAGTAACGCTACCACCACACCCTCACTCCCCAGCCTAGACTCAGCTCATTATCCAGATCTGTAAATGTCTATCACATGCCAGGTTCTCTTCTATAATCTAGTGATATTCAGTGAATGAAGAAGGTGAAAATTTATGCATTATTGTAAGGGAAACTGACAGTGTAAATGCTGCATACTACAGAAAATGACATTTGAGCAAATACTTGGAGGAGTAAAGGACATGAGCTGTAAAGAAATGTGGAGAAAGATAATTTCCAACAGTGGAAATAGAAAATCCACAAAGCTCTGAAGCCAGGCGTGGTGACTCATGTCTATAATTCTAGGACTTGGGGAGCCAAGGCAGGACGAGTGCCATGAGTTCAAGGTCAGCCTGAATTATATAGCAAGACTCTGTCTCAAAGAGCAAAACCAACAAAAACAAAAACACAAAGCCCTTAAATAGAAGCATGCCTTGAGTTAGGAACAGCAAAAGGCTGTGTGGCTGAGTGAGGGGAAGAGGTAGGAGGTAATGACAGGGAGCTGATGAGGGACCTCGCACCCCTCAATGGGACTTTGGCTTTTTCTCTGAGTAATACAAGAACACACCCAAGGGTTTGGATAGGAGGACTTACAAGGCCTGGCCTACATTTTAACACAGTTCTCTAGTAACTGTGCTAACAAGAGACCACAGGGGAGGAGAGTGGAAAGCATGGGACTGTCTAGGGGATACTGCAACATTCCTGGCTGGAGAAGGGTAATGGTAGAGATGGTGAGAGGTTTCTAGCATATATTTGAAAGAGAGCTAGCAGTATTGGTTAGTGTGTTGAATGTGGAGTGAGTGAGAAAAAGTTTGAAAGACTTTGAGTTTCTTTTTCAATTTAGCCACTTCGAAGGATGAAATTGCCATGACTAAGCTGAGGGAAACTCTGAGAGGAGCAGACTCATAAGGGAAAGTAGGAAGTTTGATTTTTAGGAGAGGTGAGAGGTACAACTTTCCTGTTAGGTCCTAGTGGAAATAGACATCAAGTAAGCAGTTGGATGGATAAATTCAAAGCAGCCTGGGATAGAGTTATCACATATAGTTAGCATCCAAAGCCTAGGTTTGAATCCAGTGAGGCTTCAGATTCAGAGTCTGCAACTCCTACACACTTACATGCTGTCTCTAACGTGAACATTAATACCATTCTCTTCATTCATTTGAATCTGAGTGCAATTTTAACCTAAACTGATAGGTGTCAGTCTTTCACTTTCTGAATAATATCTCAGATATTGAAATCCTGATCCAAAGTTTCAAGGTTTTACAACAATTTTTAATGCTGTGAAACATGTCTTTTCTTCCCACTAAAACTGTGAATGCGCAAATCAATATCCTCACATAATGTCACCTAACATGAGCTATATATTATAATTGGTGCCCTGCTAAACTCTTTATGAAATTTGGTATAGCAATCATGCTTGTAGAAAAAAAAACAACCAAAAATAATATAGACAAGGCAAAGGAATTCTTGGGCTTAAGGAGTCCAGGGTGCACCAACAAGTCTGAAGCTAGAGTGCATGAGCCTGAACCTCAGCTTCAGACCTTCCTCACTGGGACCATGGAGAAGTCTCTTGAGCCCTTGATCATATGAAAGGAAAAATTTTAACTTCATATGATCATAATACATGGCACTTGGAGTTTGAATCCTGGTTCTATCACTTACTGGTTTTCAACTTTGGATGGCTGATTTTATGAAAAGGAAAATAGTGATGCTGACCTCAGTGGACTGTGGAGATAATCTAATGAGATCACGTTTGGTAACACATTTAATAAGGCACCACTTTATAAATGACCATTTCCTCCTTTGGAGTCTGAAAAGGATGACATATCCAGTTGATAGAGTTCTGTATCAGTCATTCAAGGAACACCAAAAGGATAAAGTAGTACTGGTCAGGAGTATGTTCTCTTTCCAGGCTTTCAACCTAGGGTCAAGGATTAAATCCAGCTCAGAGTGAAGATCTAGACCCACTCACCACTCAGCTCTTCCTTATGAACAACGTAGCCTTGGAGGGTTCCGCACTCACTTTTAGGAAAGCCTTGCCGACACAGGTAAATACGCGTCATGTTTTTGAAAGGTTCCAGGGCAAAAAAGGTTTGGGGGGTTTTTCAATATTTTAGTCCCTGTGGCCATCTTTACCTGTCAGTTTCATTACAGTTGAAATCACTGCTGGTAGGGCTGGTAAGGTGGATGTGGGGGTAAGAGATTACTTTTTCTTCCCAAAAAAAGGTTTTTAAAACTATCTCCCTTTTTTGGAAAATATGTGGTACACGGGTTTTCAAAGGTATAGCATAACAGAGAAGGAAGGCAAAGAAGAAACTGGGCGTTTTCTGCCTGTTTTATGTTCACACTATCCTTTGCAGTACCTGTTATTCTTTTTTTTTTTAAATAAAAGTACAAAAACATATTAACAAACAGACACCAATTAGCATAAAAAATAGTACAATCACAACTGATCTATAGACAAGGTGACATGATCTCAACAGTGGTTATTGCTTTATCCATTGATATCTTCGAAGTGTAAATATATGAACCCATATACAGACATGCAAAATTGGTCAGACAATTAATCCTCTCAACAACAG
>PVLD010036759.1:0-10743 GCA_004027595.1 Dinomys branickii
ACTACACATCTTGGCCCCAGTCTTGACCACAGGAGTCACCTTTCCTACCATGTAGGGCTGAGAACTCTGGGCCAGACAGTGCCCCTGCTGCACAGCAGTGGGAAGTAAGTCACCATCTGCTCCTAGCACCTTACCCTAGATCCTTCCCTCTGGGGCAGGACCCTTCTCTCTGAGTGTGCTGCTGGGCTGTGGGGAACAGTCTGTTCCCTGGAACATAACAGGCTGTCAGCTGAGGTCCATCACAGGGCAGAAGGAGGAGGTTGGTATGGTTTGCACCTGGAAAATCCCCCAAGGTCTCCAGTGTTCAGAGGCAGAGATTTTGGAAGGTGCCTGGATCATGGGTAACCACATGCATCAGTGGATTAATCTACCACCAGGACGGGCCTGGTTGGATTTTCCCTGGGGCATAACCTGGAAATGTTGCCTTGTCCATAGCTCCTCCCTTCTTCCTGTCTGCCTGCTTCCTGGCTGTCATGAGTCGAGCAGCTCTGCTCCACCATGCTGTCTGCCAGGACATTTCTGCCCTGAGCCAGATGATCACACCTAGACAGAATCCCCTAGAACCGTGAGCCTAGTTAAACCGCTCCTCTGTTTTGTTGTAGGTGTGGAGTATTGTGTCTCAGAAATGGAAAAGCTGACCAATACCAAATCCACGGAAGTGTCCAGGGCCCAAGTCCTCACCATGGTTTCTGCTCTTGTCCCTGGAGGTCAGGAGAGCGCTAGCAGTGCTCACCAGCCTCCTGCTTTCTCTCTCCGATGTGTCCGTGGAGATTCTTCCTCTATGCTTTGCACTCAGTGGGCGCTGTGTTTCTCACAGTTGGGAAGTCCTTTCACAGTAGGCAGAGGAGGATTCTCACCATGGAGAGCCAGGTTTCCACCTGTGCCCTCAGCTGGAATCAATTCTCTTACCAGGCTCACCTCATCTGTCTGATAGGTGGTTTTCTTCTCACAGCTGTGGCAACAGTGCTGCTCTTTTATAAACCGGTAGTGTGTGGCTGCAGGGCTGCTTGTCCTCGCAGTGGTGAGCTCTCTTCTGTGTCCTCTGTTGCCTGTATCCCAGGCTCCCAGCCAGAGGAATTGAAAGGTACTTATACTGCAGAGCTTACAGCCATGGAAATAGACGTAACCCTTCCTGGGACAAGTGGCAAAGAATGTCTGGATACAGAGTTATGAAAGTCTCCCTCCAACAATTCTGTTTTCTGTTGGTGATATTCTGTCATCAAACTGGCTCATTCTGCTGCATATACTTTCAATGGAATTTTTAATCTGGATGTCTGTTTGAATCTGTTTCATGGATTCCATTTCTTTTCAATGTTGGGCATTCATGGCTTCTATCATTTTCCTAAGATCCTCATTTTTTACCTTTTTATCTGCTCTAGAGTCACTAAGCACATCTTTCACTACAGTCACCATCTCTGTAGTTATAAGAGGAATTATTTCTGAGTTGGATTTTTTTTCTAGAGCCTCACTCATGTGCTTTGTTACTTCTGCTACTATGACCTCAGAGAGTCCAGGTGGGTGGCTTTCAGATCATTGCACCTCATTGCCACCTGAGTTTGCTTTTGGTTAGCAGGAAGTCTTGGTTGCATCTTGTTTATGTGTCTGCTCATTTTGTATTTGTTTTAGTTGAATTCCTGGTGTGGTGCTTGTAAATTGCTTATGCCGAGTAGCTTTATTGCTAGTATTTAGGATCCTCAGAAAATGGCTACTTATTCTAGGTTTCTTCAAGGTGGAGCTTACATTTGGATTTTGAGTCTGTTGCAAGAGTCTACCTCTTCAGTTTATTTGGCTTGTGTGTTTCTGCTGTCACTGACAAATGACATGGGCAGACAGAGACCAGATCTGAGTTTATTTAACCCAGCAAGCCAGCTGTAGATTTACAGCAGAATGGTTGATAATGCTGGTGAGCCTGCCCCTTTAGTTCCACTTAAGTAAAGGCTGGTTTCTGTCTCTGGGGCTGGAACAGATTTTTCTTCTCCTGGCTTGAGCTGGGCTTCCTGACTCTGACTTCCTGACTTGGAGCCACCAGATTGAGGTGGCCAACTGATGTTGGATTGAAACCTCAGAAACCGTGAGCTAAGAAAACCTTCCTTTCCTTAACTTTCAGTATCAGATATTTTGTCTCAGCAATGAGAGTAAAGTAACTAAGATACCCCCCATGACTGTGTGAGGCTTTGTGGAGACATCCAGACAAAAGCCATAATAGTGAGTTTAAAAATCTAGCATCCTAGCACTGAAGGCCATGGGAGTGTGAATGTCAGGGGGCGTGACAGTTGAGAAGTGTTCTGTTTTAATCACTACAAGTGGAGAAAGGTAAATTAATCTCAAACATTGTTTCAGGCCTACAAAACCAGTATATAATACACCCAATGTTTGATATTGGACAAATAACCCAAAATTAATCACATGGAAATTGGAAGGTCCAGGCTTTTCTTAAAAAGCACAAATGTGCATTGTAGGACAGAATATGAGGAGAAACATGGCAAATCTGTACACTGCTGGAGGCAGAGGGATCAGCAGATGCATCTTCTCTCCTGGTGTGATTGATGAAGAATTATAACTGAACACTCAAGGCTGAATATAAATGTGATGAACCAGGAGAGAAAACAGGAGGAAGGGAGGTGAGGTGCTTCTCATGCTGATTCCCATCCCAGGGAGGATAGACAAGCAGGAAATGCAGTACATTTACCTGGGCTGGATCCCACCTCAAAAGAGGCACAGAATTCCAAACTTCATTAAAACATCTCCCTATTTGTAGGTTACCACAGTCTAAGATATTCTGGCACGGACAATATATGAACACTAACATATATCAAATATGTAGAAAGACAACATGGGTGGCAACACTGTTTCAAGGCAGTAAAATTCAAGGCAGAAAACCTTAAGACAAGAGGAAAAATATCACAATGGATACATAACATTTATGCAATCTCATGTACTTATTAGATCTACACCAAACTATATAAAACAAAATCTATGAAATAAAGTTAGGAATTCATAGATGATACATATGAGAGTTAGTAATACAGCAGTCTGAGCCCTGGGCAAGTCCAGAAGACACATAAAAAATAAGGAAGCCAAGAATGAGGGGTAGGATTTAAAAATTGTTAGCTTTTGCAACAAGAAACTCCCTTAGATTTTTAAAAAAACATTGAAGAGACCCACTAAGTATAATGTTCAAAAACATTGTGACTAAGAAACACCAGTTCTATCCTTTGTTAGATGATAGTAAAATGTGAGACAAATGTGCAGGAAGATGCAAACATTTACCAAATATCTAAAAGTATTTGTGTTAATTTAGTGGACCTATGGAGAAATGGAACTCCACTACTGGAATACTCAGCACCTTGGACAGAGACCGTGAGCCCAGAGCTCTTGGTACTGACAAGCGAATCCAGTGGGCAGAGCGCTGAGCTTTGTGATCTTCTCCACCCTCATTGTAGAGGAGCAGACCCAGGCGGGGACAGGATGAGTCCTTTGCCCAAGATAGGGTTGCAGCTCAAGGCTCAGAGCTGTGTGCACACCTGGGCGCCAAGGCTCTGTTAACCACAGGGGCAGAAACCAGTGTCTTCACCTGTTTTCTCTGGAATTTGCTCAAGTCAGGCTTAGGCCTCAACCCATCACAGTATCAGGGTCACTGTGATCTCCACATTGCTGAGCCTGAGGTTCAGTTCTTGGCCTTCATTTCCTGTCTCAACAGCATCCCACCAGTGGATTCCCTGAATCTTTACTTACTTCCTCACAACATGCCTTCTTTCAGTTACTCCACTTCATGTCTCCCTCCTTCCCTCCTGCCTCCTTGACTCTGAAGTGTGGTGGCCCAGGATTTCCTCTTGGGTCTCTGCTCCTCTGATTTAGGTGACTCCACTCATGGCCTCCTCAGTGTCCTGGCTCTAGGAAATCTATTCAGATTAGTGATGGTTGCAGCTCCTTTACCTTGAATTTCCACCCTCCTTCAGCCCATGCTGAACATTTCTATTTCTGTGCCCTGCAGAACACTTCCTGTGTGATATGTCCACACCACAGGTGCCCTTAACCCCACTTGCACGACCACACTAACCTGTCTTTCCCTCACTTCCCCTGTCCTCCTTATGGTCACTTTGTCCAGCCAGCTGTCAGGGCTGCGGCATTCTGAGTCCTCATCCATGCATGTACTGGTCAGCTTTCCTGTCGCTCATACAAAGTACTCAACACATACCACTTAAAGGAGGAAAGGTTTATTTTGGTTCAAGTTTTAGGGGTTCACTCCATGGACAGTTGCCTCCAAGATAGAAACAGCATGATGAAGTGGCCAGAGGAGGGGAGCTGCTCAGGCCATGGAAGGCAGGAAGCAAGAGAGAAACGGGGAGCCAGGAGTGAGAATGCAGCCTCCCAGGTCACAGCCAGCAGAGACTCACCCCTTGCAGTCAGGGCTCATCCTTGAATGGGAGAACTGGGACCAATATTCTCAACCTAAAACATAAGCTTCTGTCCCTGGTCCCCAAATGGCTCATGCCCAGCTCATTATGAAATATGCACTCAGTCCAGCTCTCCCTCAGATTTGCCAACATTTTAACAGTTTCAGAATTCCTGAAAAGTCCAGGTCAAAATGAGACAGAGAAGGGCCTAACTTGTTCACTTTTCCCATGGGGCTAGAGGAGGGCATGGCTTGGCCAGGAACTTCCTGCCCCTCCTCTTTTCTCAATTTGCTCTTCCTTGCAGACCAGTGGCCTGGGACGGTTTGCTTCAGTGCCATCACTTGTCAACAAACTGCTACTCTCCGCTCCAATGTAAGTGCACCAGGGGCAGTGTGGTTCCCTCCCATACCCTGACGCCTTCAGAGGACACTATTGCCGTTTAGAAGAATAAGGGGGTACCCTGGATTGGGTTTGCCCAAGGATCAAGGAATCTAGGTCCCCTATTTGCACATCCAGTGTTTAGAATGATCTTTCAGCCCTCACCTGAATCATACAGGTCGCACCTGCTATACAAGCAGTACTCTCTCCCCAGCAACTTCTTGAGTTATTCTAGAAAGTCTTCCTCCTATGCTATAACCCTATGTGGTGCAGCACAGGCCCTGTTAAAATACTCATTTAGGTGTTCCTATAAAACTGCTCATACCATATTTCTCAGGTAATATGGGCTCCCAAAGTTCTGTAAATCTAGTTGGGATTTTTAAAAAATACTGGATAGTGCACACAGAGCAATAAACAGGGCTGTTAGCACTAAAGAGCTCCAGAGACCGGCAAGCAATGAAGAAGCATAGCACAGACCAGCACAAGTTGCCATTAGACAGAGATGACCAGCACCTGGCTGTTTCTACTGTTGGCATCTAGCATTATCTGGCATCATCTGGTGACATCAGGACTTCTGGTAGAGCTGCATGTTGTCAGTTCATGATTTGCATCTGACTCAAGCCAAAGCACCTTAGCCTGATTGGCTACACAAAGTCTTCTCTGAGATAAAAGGCAAATTCTTAGCTGTAAGCCCATTGTTACAATCAAAAAGAAGGTTAGAAACTTCCAAAAGATAATGGCCCAAGGTAAATGTTCCCATTACAAAAGGAAGGCATAGGGGAATAGACAGAAATAGGATCAAAGCAAGACCAAAACCCAGCAGGGCAAATGCGTAATTCTGCAGCTCTCTGTCCAGGATCCTGGGCCAGTTGTGAAATGTGAGCCTCCAAGGGTCTCTGCAGCCCCATGCCTCGGGCCCTATCCATTGCAGCCCACAGGGTCTCTTGGGCTGGCTCTACTTAGTGTCTACAGCTCTGCTTAGCTGACATTTCCTGCTCCTGGCATCTGAAACTTTCTAGGATCTGTGCCATACCTTTGGCTTTCTGTCGCTGCTTTACACACTGCCCTTTCACGGGCTCTTGGCAGGGCTTGAATCCTTCTGACACAGCTTTGCCAGGCCTGCCAAAGCCTGAGAAATAAAGGTGGGAGAATCCATGATCCCATAACTCTTGCATTCCACGTGGCTAAAATTCAGCACTGCATGGGTGACACCAACATTGTCTGAAAACTTGAACAAGATCTGGGCTACCATGGACCATGGCTACAGCACTCTCTGTAAGACATGAATAAACAGGCAACCCATAGAATTGCTTTTCAAATGAAGAATTAACAGTTTCATACTCTTGAACCTATAATGATTTCTCAGAAACTCTCGAGATATTCTTGCATCTTTAGAAAGTATGCGGTTTCTTTTAATGCTAAACTTTCTGGCAACCATGTTTTCCTTTGCCCAAACTTTTCAGGAGCTTCCATTCTGGTGAAATTGTGAATTTTCCAAATCACTCAGCCCTGCCATTTGCTCTTGCTCCTCACTATAGAGCTGGCTAAAATCAGACAGCAGTACCCATATCATAGCCTGATGGTTGTGCTGCCTGAAATTTCCTCCACTGGATTAATTCATTTTAACATCCTCTAAATCTCAGGGTAGCTAGCATTATGTTTACCAGATAGTAGTCACTTTGTCATGAATGTTGTTCAAATAATTAGTCTATGAAAACAGCTTCCTTGCTGCTTGCTCACAAGATGCTCAGCCCTGTGTCAGCATCTTGTGTTTCACGACCATTGGATCCCACAGGTGCTCTGGGGTTAAGGTCCTGCTCTAAGGTTCCTCACTTTTCTGAAGAAGACAGTGAGGCTGGTCATGACTGGTTGCCCAGTGCTGAGGGCCCAGTCCCACATCTGTGTCCCTTCTGACCCTCAGTGGCTGTGGTCTGGCTTGGACGGTGCACATGTTCCGCTGATCTCCACAGCTAAACAAGGTCAGAGCCTTCACGTGAAGCTGGTAGAACTGTGAAACTGAACTTTTAGGTTGATTCAGTTTAAACTAATTTAAATCTATATAGTTACACATGGTGGCTATCATGTTGGCAGTGTAGTTCAGCATAGCTCTGTACAAACCACATCTTCCAATATCAGTTGGTGCCGACATTTAGAAGGAAATAGATGCTTTCCCTAATCTACATATTCTTGTTTCTCAGAATTTTTGTGTTGAAATCTAATTTCTGGTATGTTGGTGTTAATAGATTAGGCTTAGGGAGGTGACCAGGTCACAAAAACAGAACCTTGTAGATGGGGAAACTGTCCAAACTCTCACTTTTTCCGTGGGGAAATAGTCTTTGGATATGGAGAAACATGGTGACAGATGGAACAGAGATAAAAGGTGGGTGCTTGTCCATTGCTGGTTTTCAGAGAGAGATTCAGAGTGTGTCCATCAGGAACACAAAGGCTCTGTCCCCCACGGTCCCCAGATCACCTGTCTGCTCACCTACAGGGAATGAGCAGCCTGGGACCTCCATCCAGCAGGTGACCCTAAAGCTACCCCAGGCAAGGCTGGTGCTGCTGCTTTTGGGGCGGCTTTCTCTGCCCTGCCCCTGGGTGCTGGAGCAAGCAGCTCCTCATGGGACATAACCACCACTCCACAGTGGTGCTATCCTGGCAAATTTGGAGCAGCATTGCCAGGGCTCTGGGTCCTTCAGGCCACCTGTGTGGAGGCTCAGTACAAGGCAAAGCTGCACAACAGGGACTCTGCTCAAGTCACCGGGGTCACAGAGGTCCAGGCTGAGGCTGTGCAACATCTGCTGCAGCCCAGGTCTCCTGGAGCTGCTTTCAAATTGGCGCAATCCTCTCATTTGCTATTCCTTACACACTAATGCCAAAAGTGAGCTAGGAAAGCAAAGGAGTCCAGCGCCTGCCTTTCCCTAGCAGTGTTTCCCACGTGGCTCCCCGTCACTCAGCACCTGGCACCGAGGCCTCTCCACAGCTATGGCCCATGTTCGCCATGCGTGAACGGTGCTGTCTCCCGATTTGGGTGGCAGACTTGTGCCGCCTGAGGCAGAGCTGGTGACAGGTGTGCTCTGTGACATGCTGTGAGAGGAACTGCTGTGTGCTAAGTGTGAGAATAAGTGAAAGAGAGTGGAGGCACTGGCTGCGTCTCCTTCTCAGCCAGCTCACTACTACAAGTGGAAGAGTTCCACTAGCCCTAATCTGTCTCACTGAAAGTGAGACAGACTTCACAGAATGACACAGAGCCTTGGCTCAAGCTCTGAGGGTTCAGAGACACTCAGTTGCACCAGCTCAGATCCACCTGCTCTGGGCCCCTGCTTTACTTGCTGTTGGTCCCCGGTCCCTCCAAGTTCCTGCAAGGACCTTGGTAAAAATCACCCTGGGAGCCAACCACATCCACCATCCTAACCAGGACAGAGACCCAAGGAGGACCCTCCTTCTGCTGGAGCAGCTGTGCCTGTGTAAACACTGGTCACATTGCTGCCCAATGAGTAGGGTATCACAGAAGGGAGAAACATTGTGGTAGGTGGGGCCTCTGCCCAGAACACGTACTTGCACCCAGAGATGTGGGTGCAGAGGCAGAGAAAGGTGGGAGACTTCCTGCAGAGAGAGATTCACCTTGGGAAATCAATGTAGATGGCACTGTCCTTGTCCTGAGTTCATAACCTGGGGCCTAGGCAGGATCATGGGGAGAACTTTCCTGATACATGTGAGGCCCAGTTCAATCCAGCACCAAAAAGGCCAGCACAAGCTGTCCATGCAATCTGTTAGAAGTGCACCTCGACCCACCTGGGGGGTGAAGCTCAGCACCCTGGGGACCGGACTGAGAGGCTCCTACTGCTGGTTGTGGTGGGGCCACCAGAGCTGGGTTACCCTTGGTGGGACTGGGGAGGCAGGTTGGGTTCAGGGACAGAGGAGAGATACCATGTAGATTGGGTCTTGGGCTGAGGATCGAAGTAGCTAAAACTGTAGATTGATCACATACGTGAGGTAAACCATGAAAACAAATTTTCCAGTTCCGAGAATGTGAGGTGCTCTGGTGAGAGGTGTTTAGGTGAGCAGTCAAAGTTGCCAGGCAGAGGGATTGAAGTTAATATCAACCCCCTGAGTGTATAAATAAACCTGTGGAGGTTGAGAAGTTCCTTTTCCTTTCAGCTGGAGAGAGAGCTCCACCTGACCTCAGCTTTCTATATATCGTCTCTTATTTTTATTTCTCCATCCTCTCACCATCCTACCCCCCTGGGAACTTCAAGAGCTACACTAGGAGTAGCATATTGGCACTTGAACAGGGACCAATGTATGAAGAAATAGTGGGTAAGGAAACACTTCTCACTGTGTGTGCAAAAAGGGGAGAAATGCATTGATAGCCTCAATATTAATCACAGAGTTTTACTGATATTGATATGATCAGGTGTAAAACTTAAGGCAAGAGAAAAATGGGCTCATTAGGACCAAAGAGAAGAACAGGCTCAGGGGAAACAAAAGTGACAGACAGAGTCCTTTCTCAAGAATCACAAATGTGTAAGGAACTGCTTGTTGTACTCTTGATTCCTGTATTTACTTTACTTTTGTTGATTTGCCTTAGGGAGTTCTTTAATGGTCATAGATTTGTTGGGATAACCACAAAGGATTTGGCTTGGAGCATTATTTTAACACCAAGTTCCAAGCAGGAAAAAGATGGTGGAATAATAGCCACCCTGATAACCTTCACTGAGCCACAAGCAGCAATGCCCACATTTTCAGCTCAGAGAAATTTTGCTGCATCACAGGTTGGAACTTCTGCCTGTCGGAGTAGAGCCGTTTTCTCTCACTCCATTGCAATTGGCACTAAAATAAGCCAGATGGGTGGCGGGGTCCTTTGAGGGTTTTCAACATGTCTACCCTGTTACTGAAGTTCAAGTTCCCTATAATCTTGGACAAGTTATACATCTTCATGAAGCTGTACCTTTTAAGACCTTAAAAGTATTAAAACAAGTGACCCCTACCTATGGCCCTATGGCTCCTTTTACCTTTGGTGTAATAGAACTTATAGGACAACAGATTATGGCCCCAAATCAGTGGAAAGGAATAACTACAGCATATATTTAAGTGTGTGAGATTATTTGTTGTGGAAAGGAATTATTTTTCCAATTGTGCATGAATCGTTATGCTCACAAGGCACTCAAAGCATAACCATTACAGAACAGAAGACATGTTAACCAGAGAAAGTAAGGAAATTAATGTTATGGCTCAATCTACCTGAAACACTGTTCAAAGTTACACTAGACTCTTATATCATTCAACTGATCATTCTTCCTCTGACAAAAATTGGAAAATCTATTAATAAAGAAAGGGAATTCAAGAGTTTTGGGTCCTCTGATATATATTGGGTTCAACAGATTAAAAGAGATCATTTTGAGATGGAATTGATTATTGAGGGGAAAACATTTAAAGGGCTTTTAGACACAGGTGCGAATGTTTCAATTACTGCCCACCGTCACTGGCTTATGGCATGGTCTCTGGACATGGCAACTACAGATCTACAGGAAGTGGGCAGTGTTTCTCACCCTAGTAGAAGTGATACATTGTTAACTTGGAGCGGTGCAGAAGGCTGTTCTGAACATTTTTTTCACCTTATGTCCTCCCTTATATGTCAGCCAACTTCTGCAGTCGTGATGTATTACAGGACATGGGGATGCTTCTGCTTAGTCCTCTTTGCTGACTCATCAGATGTTGCAGCAGGGCTTCCTTCCCACTGAAAGGCTTGGTAAAAATAACCAGGGAAGGAGACTTCCGGGAAGATGGCGACCGGGTAGGCAGCAGAGAGAGAACCTCCCAGAGGATTACCACCCAAACAATGAAATATAACAATATGAAGACAGAAATAAGGACTTCCGGGAAGAAGATGACCAGCCGAGAGAGCGAGTGTGGAGGGAAGAACGGCTTCAGCTCCTGAACCCGACAGAGAACGCACTACTGGGACAAA
>PVLD010036760.1:0-10743 GCA_004027595.1 Dinomys branickii
GACTAAATTTGCATGTCTGTATATGGGTCCATACATCTACAATTCGAAGATATCAATGGATAAAGCAACAACTACTGTTGAGACCATATCACCTTGTCTATAGATTAGTTGTGATTGTACTATTTTCTATGATAATGGGTGTCTGTTTGTCAATATGTTTTTGTACTTTTATGTTTCTAAAATAAAAAAAAAAAACAAACAAAAATGATCTCAATTTTATTCTTATCATGATTATATAACTCTGGCAGTGTATTAAAATCTACTGAATTTTATATTCTAAATTTGCAAATTACAGCATACAAGTTTTTGTTCGATAGAGCTGTTATTTAGAAAAATATTCTCTCTTATTGTTCCTCAAAAAATAATTACATAATATCATTTTCATATTAAGAGCAAAAATGGCAGTTTATACTCATTATGCCAAGAACGTGCTCAGGATAAATAGCTGCTATCATCTGTAGGTGATAACACCGAGGATAAGGTAAATAAATAATTGAAAGCAAAGTGGTGCAACTGCCCTGTGTCTGAGTTATTATTAAAGAGCCATGATATAAATTGCACTACACAGTGGTGTGTGAGAGTGTGTGTGTGTGTGTGTGTGTGTGTGTGTGTGTGTGTGTGGTCTTGCATCACTTTTTATATACCTGTTATACTTTTTGTCTGCATGTACCCACAAAGTCTCATGCAGTCACGGGATGAACTTTTAGAGTTTATGTTTGATCCATGATCCAATGCTGGGGATAGTTTGCATATGTAAAAGAGAGAAGAGGCTTCTTGCTGCCAGTCCTTCCATTTTGCTTTTGTTGCTTTTGTTGTTTTTGGTCTCCATGTACAGTTACTCTGTGCCATGTGCCACTCTGCCTTGGAGCCAACAAGTATGGACTGAAAACTCTGCAAACCGCAACCTAAATAAATCTTTCCTTCCTTAATTTTGGGCATTGGATGTTTTGGCTCAGCAAGGAGAGAAAAGTAACCAAGACAATACCAGTGTATGGTTGGCCAGGTAGTTCATTTTGAATTCCATCAGGAGAAGTCTGTATGTTGAGGTAAAAGAATTTTCTTATCTACAAACTACACTAGTGATTAAAATTATAGATGATCAAAAATGTAGAATAGAGGAAGAGACTCAGGATGCACATGAAGCAAGCCTTGGACACTTCGTCACAAATAAAGATAAAAACAGAACATAAAAGGTAACAGTAAAAAAGTAAAACAACAGTTGAATTGCAATGAAGTAGTATGCAGAGAAAGGTACTACAGATTGTGGAAATTATGAGTGCAATTTCCCTTGTATTGTCGATATCTTCCTTAAGAACAATTGTTAGTAATGTACTTCATCACTTTGTCTAAATTTAGAAACTTTGTTCTGGCTTGAATGTATCTCTTAAAGGTCTAGTGACACAAACTTAATCTCCAGCAACAGTTTTGAGAGAGGCAGGACATTTAAAAACCAACTGTGTCGATGTTAAGGAGGAGGGTTGGCGCTGTGAGAACCAATTACTGTTGCAATTTGCTGTTCCCTGCCTTCTTCCTCCCTGTCGGTGCTTCTTCAGCTCTCTCTCTCCTCTCTCCTCTCCTTGTCTCCTCATTGTTTTTCAGCTTCTGTTTCTCCTTTCCGCTTCCTTCCACTTTTTCTTGTTCTCCTTGACCTTGTCCTTCTCCTCCTGTTTCTCTCTCCCTTTCTCTCTCATTCTCTCTTTCTCCTGATGGAGGCCTTTTCTAACCTCCATAAGTATGAAAAATAAATTTGCTGTTTGCAAATTACACAGTCTGAGGTTTTCTGTTGCAGCATATTATACAGATTCAGATATGCTCCCATTTGGCTGATTTTAAACACAATGGAAGGGAAAGGTATGTGTGAATTCTGATGGGGCTGTTAAGAGCCATTGCACTCTTTACATTGGTTCTTTCTTCATGGATGTGTAATATGAAAGCTTGTAAGAATGAGAGAAAGCTACATGTGGCAAAAAAATTGACCATATTGAACATACAGAAATCAACAGACCATTTTAACTTGCTTATTAAGTTTCAAATGTAAGAAAAAGTGTATACTTCTCCAACAGTGATAAAAATACAGACAAGGGGAAATAATGTAAATAGACATGAATATATTTTTATTCTTTGAAACAATAAAATATGTTATAGTGTATATTAAGGTTTATTTTACATTTTCATTTGGTAATTTACTTAGTTTTCCTAAATTCACAACCCTGGCATCTGTTCAGCATGCTGGACTAAGTCAATGCTGTAGATTACTTTTTTACTTGATGAATGCATTTTTCATTATTTTTATTTTACTTACATTATTTGAATACCCTGTCCTGATACTACAATACATTTGAATACCTTATAGTACAGATTATCTCACAGTTTGATAAACTAGAAGACATCCTTCGTGGTCACAAGTAATGAGACCCACACCCTGTAGGCAAAAATGTATTAAAGTATGCTGCTCCCGTTTTACTTATGAAGATATTCTGTTTAGCATTGGTGCTGTTGATTAAATGACTATGTCACCACTTCCGTGAATTGAAACAGAGATTCACTGTCAAGAAGGTACAACTTATTCTATTCTCTATCTAGTGGCTTTACATAGAACTAAATTTTCTTTAAAACTCACAAGAAGACTAGAGTGTATGTTGTTCTGCTATTGATTCTTCACATAATAAAAACATTCTTGTAAAGTATTATACATTATAGTAACATTAAAACAAAATTTGGTGATTTATAATTAAAATAAAAGCAATTTCAAAAAGAGAATAAGGACAAATACAGCACAGGGCAGAATTTGAAGAAATAGTATGCACAATATGCTCCTGTTAGGTTATGATTTTTTTTTTTTCTGGTACCGGGAATTGAACTCAGGACCTTGCGCTTGCCAGGCAAGCGCTTCTGCCACTGAGCTATACCCCCAGCCCCCTACAATATGCTCCTGGATTGAGGAAATATTTGACTCTGAAAACTGGAAATCTGCTGAGATTCTTACATGCCTAATTCAGAAAATTATTCCCCTCTACTTCTTCTAACATCTGTGACTTCCAAGTCATAAAAGGAAATGAAATCTCTTTAGCTTTGTCATATGCAAGATACTTCAAAAGTCAAACATACAATGCATCAAACTTCTCATCTTTAACAGCAGAAGCTGTTAGAATTTAAGAGCTGAATCGCCTAACCAAAACCTATATCTAGTTAGTATATTATTTTTCATATATTTTGTATATTTTATATTATATATACATATTATTTTTATATTTTTTAACTTCTTAAAGTAGAATAGATTTTCTAGTAGAATTTCAAGTATTCAAAATGCGTATCAAGATGAATTCTCCTACAGAGAACAATTAACAGAGAACTCTTGATAGAAATGACAAGAGATATCCACACAGGGGACAAGGAAGAGAAAGTATAATTAGAACCAATATACCTTAACGTGTGCACGCGAGCACGTGTGCATGAGATATATGTATTTCCGTGCACTTGCTTGCCTGTGTTTGTATATGAAAGAGGGAGAATGAATTTTAAATTGATTAAATTATAAACTAAAAATATCAATTCTGATGCAAATAAAATCCTTTCTTTAGGAGAAAATATTAAAAGAAGACATAAAGATCAAAACCTGGATATAATTTGTCAGCAGAACAAAAATTAAGGCAGTTTGCTTGAAAGTACTTTCAAACACAGCAGAGTTTTAAGACATCAGGTGCAGTGAAGCTATCTAAGCTGTCTTGCTGTGGAAAGGTCCTAAGAAACTGGGGACACTGGGATGGTTAGGATCAGGCAAACATAGTTAAAATTTTCCCAAGGAGTTTACACTTCTGTGAAATCAACTCTGCCAATCATGGGCATGAAATTAGAAGACTTTGTATGGTTTTTTTTTTTAATTTTGAATTATTTTATGAAGTTGGGCAGTGATTGGTTTGATTAAAACTTTTGAGTTTCTAAACTAAAACTGTGTCATACACAGCACATCAGCCGGTGTGGAAGTTGTCCGAGAAGGTAGCACTGCAGAAAGTCACCAACATGTTTTGACAACTCTATAGAATCATTTTTTCCTAATACTTTGTGTTGAGTGCTGAAAACACAGAATTTCACAAATACTACCTTAACCTAATGAATTTTTAAAAACTCAACAGACCTGTGTAACAAACATGTATTCAATATAGGACATTGGATGCACTCTTGAAATCACCATTTCTTTGAACAGTGCTCTCACAAGCAAAGATTATAATCTTATATCTGCCATATTTTGGCTTTTATCATTTTTGAATTTCAAAGTGAAATTAAAGTTTTGTATTTTATCTTGCTTTTGACATTATTTTGCTTAGTATTACTTTTATGAGAGAGATCTATATCATCACATATGCTTGAATTTATTCATTTATTGCTGCATGATATTGAATGGCACCTTTGTATATTAATAATTTAATCGATTTGGATATAATGGGCAACTCATTAATATCCACGTGGAGCTATAATAAATACCATCATTATCTTGAGTGTCTGAGAACCTTAATTCTGATAACGTGTGCATTTGCAGGGTAATAACACATTAGTTACTATCTTTCTTCCATTAAGAGTAGTGAAAGATACTTAAGCAAAGCTATGAATAATATTTACATAATAAAGCATAGGTTAAGTATTAGCAAATGAGAGATTAAAATTTGGACTTGAAATGTAAAATTAAGTTTATAATCATATTTTATATATTCTTAGAGAGTTGAAACACGTAAATTTCACAGAAATAATGCGGGGATTTTAGCATTGCACTATGAATTTTTAAATTTTATTATGTCAATTATAATACTATTTTCTACATTTTTATTTATGTAATCAAGTCTGATAGATTTCTGAATATATAGGTTTCAGGGAAGAAATTATTTTTTAAGACAGATTTTTCAGTGAAACAATCTTAGAGAAGAAAATCAAACCACAATTTAACAAAAAGTCAAAATTAAACCTCCTACCTGAACTAAATTCCCTTGCCTTTCTCTTTGACTTGCTTTTTTAAATCATCTCCCCAGCAGCTGGTTACAAGCCTTTTCCTTTATCCTTTCATACCTTTCCTTAGGTGTTTTATAAAAAAAAATAAACCTTTTATAAGTAGAGCTTTCTTTCTGTTTCTTCAGCTTTCTTTATGCTTGGTCATAGAGCCTGATCTATCTTCTCCCAGACTGTCGGAACCATATAAATTATTATTTTCTTTTACTTCTCATGGGATATAATAAATCTACCAATATCTTTTTTCTTTTGGCCAGCTTCAAGTTTTCCCTTTTATTTTTAAATTTTGTTCTCCTTTCTTTCAGTGTTAAACATACCCATAAACACACACACACACACACACACTAATATATTAATATAATATTAATTATATTATATTATTATATTACTTACATTCTTAACATTTCCTGCATCATGCAACAAAGCAGACAAGTAGTGCCCAGCCCCAAGGATTGTGCTCTGGGATAGAGTTGCATCCACACATATTTTATTCATATCCCGTCTCCATTTCCCACATGATCAGTCACAGAGTCAATGAATAGGGCCACATTATCTCAAACATTTGGTTCTGGTTTCTACACTATTTCCAAAGATAACAGCAATTATCTCCATTAAATATACATTTGCTCTAGTAAAACTGTATTTCTCTATTAAAAGTTTTAATAATCTTTGATATTATGCATAATAAATTATAAAAATTTTTCTCACATTTTCATTGTCCATAATTTTTAAAGTAGTGACTTTATCTTTTTCTTTATATGCACAATGCTTTAAAAGATCAAAATGTCCCATGTCCTCATAGATTTGCTTATACAGTTGATTTACATTACTATAAACTTGAAAGTTTTATCATGAGGTTTGACGTAATAGAACAACTGCAAAATTTTTGATCACAAAACTCATCTATTCAAAGATTTGATATAATAATATTATGTCATTGCATGAATTGTCAAAAATACTTTGCCTTTTTAAAAAGACAAATATAAAGGTTCTTCATTAATTATCGGAATTACTGTGTAGATTAAACAACTGATAAATTTGAGAACAACTTCATTGTGAAACAGGGTAATAATTGCAGTGTACCTGTCCCTTTTCTTACTATACTGCTATACATATTCCTGCCTACCTGTAATGGGATGACTTTTGTCCCCATACGTATGTATTGGAACTTCCTAGATCAGAATTTGATCTTATTGCATAGGGGGAAAAAAAAAACTTTACAGAAGTAATTAAATTAAATTCAATTTGAATGACATCATAGAAAGGGGATCTGTGGTCACATAAAAATAAAAATGAACAGGAGGAAGACTACGTAAGTCGGAGAATACATACAAAGGAGAAGACAGGCAGATCTGTCCCACAGCCACCGAGTGCCAGGCGGTCAGCAAACCTGCAAAGTACAGAAAATGATCATATTGCAGATTCTCTTTCATTGTCCTCAGACAACGTGAACCTATTTTTTTTTTTTTTTTTTGCTGTCTTTTTGAGACTGCGTCTCCCTGTGCAATTCAGCCTTGAGCTCACTTTGTAGCCCAGGCTGGCCTGGAACTCTCAATGATCCTCCTGCCTCAGCCTCCCGAGTGCTGGGATTACAGGCGTGTGCCACATTGTCCAACATGAACCAATTCTTATAAAATTAACCCTGCCAAATTTACTTACCTACTTATTTATTTATTGGTGGGGAATGTTATCAGGAATTGAACTCGTGACCTTTCATTTGCTAAGCAAGTGCTGTGCCACTCAGCCGTATCCCCAACCCACTTCCAGCCTCTGCATTTTAACCTACTCATTCTGTGGTAACATTCTATGCCACGGCTTAAAAATATTCTGTCTTATCTGTCTTACTTGAGTATGATTTGTCTGTCATATGTGCTCTGTCTCAACTATATTCCTGCATTACAAATATAGGTGCCCCGTTTCGATCAAAAGGTAGAGAAAGTTCCTTGTTGCGACACGGCTTATTCCCTCTTCCACATTTCACTAGTCTTACTGACACTTGCAGTTTTCAGCAATGACTTCCCAGGTCCATGTTACTAAATGGCAATCAGGTTGATTGCATATTTGCATTGCAAATTTTATGCCTTACTTTACACTTTCTTATTCAAAATACTTTCTTTTTCTTGTGGGCTTAGATAAATATTGTAGAAAAGACTGACAGCAGTCCTTCAGGGCATGAGAGATTGGAAGATCCCATTCCTTACTTTAAGGTAACCCTATTCTGGGGACAGGCATGTTATTTCTCAGCTTCTGAATTTGATCAGAACACAGTAACACTTCTTAATCAAGAATTGAAACTCAGATTTGAGATCTTAATTACTATTCTCTGTCATCTATTATCAAAATTTGTCCACGAACACACAGATAGTTTGATGTGGATATGAAGGTGCCTAGTAATATTTTATAGATCTCACAAAGAAACGTTTGCCTTTAGATACAAATACCCTTTACAATGAATGCTTCCTCAGATATCATTTAGAAAATTACAGCAACTAAAAATATATGAGGTAACTAAATGCTCGTGTGTGTGTGTGTGTGTGTGTGTACACAAGTACATATACATGGGTTCAAACTACTAGATTTTAAAATACAATGATATAATATTTATTGAAATAATACTATCCAATCAGATGATATTTGTAGAGTTAGATCATAAAACCCAATACTTGAAATACAACAGAGCACATAGATTAAGTTTCATGCTCCTCTCTGTAAGTGCTAGGCCAATTAATTTTAGGTTGAATACTTATGAAAGTTTACTCACAGTATTGGTACTTTGGAAGGTGTGTGTGCTTGAAGAATAATTATTTGTGGATAATGCAAACTGAGTTCAGTTGGTACAAAAAGACTACACTAAATCTGAGAGTCAAGTAATTATTGGTAAATGATCAAATTATTATTAAAAATGTGGGTTTTGGTAAAATTTGTGAAAAAAAGAAATTTAACAAAGAAATCTAAAGAGATTGTTCATAGAATATTGGTAAGATACATTTTCTCTAGTTTTTGAGTTTGTATTTTTTCTATCAACCTTGAAAATAGAATTAACACATGTATTCACATAAAAAGTGCTACTTTATTTTATTCTTATCTTTGGCATGACGAGTGGTAAAACTCCAAGCTCTCTGCTCACAAGAAAGCACTTTAACACTGAGTTTTTATGCTGACCCTTTGTTAATTTGCATTTTCTATTTCTGAAATCTATGGTATAGACTCCCAGAGTTATAGTCACCAGTACAGCTTTCAAGCTAATAGATTTCAAATGTGATTACAATTCTAAATAAATTATTTTTTCAATGATTGATATTTTCCACTTAAATTGTTTTGCGGGAGACAATCAATTACACATGAGAAAATTGATTCAGAATAATAATTCTTTCACACAAGATACAGAAATTTCACGGTCACTTTCTAATTTTCAGGGAAAGAAATAGATCAGCATAAACATACTAAAGTGCACAAAAACACTTGACAAATACTCCTGTTTCACTTTTGCAAAAGTTTTTTATAAACTTGATAAGTAAAGTGTTTGCTAATTTAGTTCCAAATAAGTATACAAATGATTAACTGAGTAATGATACCCACTACTACTATATAAACTGAATTTTGATGGAAAAATTATCATGTTCTATAATTGTCTGGAAAGCTAAAATATATATTTTAGCTCTACTGTAAACTTAACTGGATCTTTTCAGGCGTTTTTTCCTAAACTGTAGGAATACAAGTAAACACTAAAAATAATACAAATTATTACATTTAATATTATCAAATGCTCTGATCATTTGGTGGTACTACATGTGTTTTCAACTTTTCCAGGTCTTAGCCTTCTAATTTCTTTTACACATGTTCTTTTTATGAAATATTAGTTTGGGTAGTAAATGAAATTTGAATCCCAGGAAATCGTTACCATCTGTAATGATTTTTGGATATCAGTAATACAGTATATTTTTACTGAAAAAGTTATTGTTAAGGTTGGTGTTATGGTTGATACATTGTGTCAACTTGGGGAATCTAGAGGTTTAACTGAGTGACTCAGGAGGAAGCTGGGGTGCTTACTTTGTAAACATCCTGAGCCTGTGGAAGAGGAGGGCATGGAGATTGTGTAAGTGTTACATACCCCCTGGGTGGGGGTAGCCTGTTTACAATGTAAGGGAAGAAAGAAGGCTGCTTGCAGCCATTCCTCCCTTTTGCTGGTTGTTTTTGCTGTTCTCTGCTGCCCTGAACAGTTTGCCCTCTGCCATGTGCCACTCTGCCTCAGAACCAGCCAAGTATGGACTGAAACCTCTACAAACTGTAAGCTAAATAAACCTTTCCTTCCTTCATTTTGGGCGTTGGGTATTTTGTCTCAGCAACGAGAGAAAAGTAACCAAGACAGTTGGTGATAGTTTATCAGTAATAATAATATGCTTAATTCTACTGAATAGTACAATTGAAATATTTAAATAGTAAATTTAATCTTTTGTATTATTTAGCATAATAAATAAGACATTTTGCTTACTAGGAAAATAGGAATTAAATTATAACATTAGATTATGAAGGTGTAAAGTCTTGTTTTACTGTTGAATTCTTTAATAAAATAATTTGAATTACTTAATAAAGCTGATCTCAATTTCTTCCACTCAGAAATGGTCTAATGTTCACATATACCTTGGACATTAGTTTTCAGAGTAAAGTGAAATATAAAAAATTTTATTTCAATGTTAAGGATCCATAAATGAGATAATTCAAAATCTGATCTTTGTAGCACAATTTCTTACAACACCAGATTTGTTAAAAACTTTTGTAATTATATATGATCTATAATTTGCATCTATATTTTATAATTATTGAACATTTTTGTGGGAATCAGAAGCCACTGTATCATACTATTCCAGTGTTCTTTTAAGGACGGCTTCCATTTCACTGAAACTTACTGCACAGGTATAGAGTTCTAGGCAGTTAAAAATTATATAAGCTATAGAAACCTATTGATATAAACCTTTTGATAGATCATGGTCCTAGGTACTTGACTAGTAAAGTAAAAAATTACAAAGAAAAGTATGAATTGCCCTGTGGTGTGCCCAGAAACATCTGGAAGATCATTGTATTCCAGTGCCAGCAAGAAAAGTCCATGTAATGTCACTAGAAGGTCATCAAAGGTGTATGTTCGCGCATATTCATCTTTCCTATTTTGAACAGCTTTCATCTAATGAATTTCCCGAAAGAAAAGTCTAAGGAAAATTCTGATAGTAATATATCTGAGCACATAGCACAATAAATTACAACATTTGGAAAACTGAATTCTTTTGACATGAGAGCACTCAAAACCTTTTACGCACTGTTGTATTTTGCTCATGGCATCTATTTTGAAGATACAAGAAACATATCAAATGGCTACTAAGATTAGAATGAAATGTATTAATTGAGAATATAGCAATTGAAAAGAAGAATAAATGTTAGTAATTGCCTCTAATGTAATGTATAAGTAAGAATAAAATTTTCCCTATTTTTGGTAAATTAAAAGGGAGAACATAAAGTGATTTACTTTATTATTGATTTAAATAATGATTATACACATTGATGATACCTCTATGAAAATTTCTTCTCTCGTTTCTATTTTTACTGACGAATTCCTCAAATTTAAGTGAAAATTTAAGTTTAAAATCTGTATATAGCAAATAAGTTTATGAATTATACATTAACACATAATTATACATTCATGTATAAACAAAAAGAAGAATAAATGTTAGTAATTGCCTCTAATGTAATGTA
>PVLD010036761.1:0-10743 GCA_004027595.1 Dinomys branickii
TGTCAATATGTTTTTGTACTTTTATGTTTCTAAAATAAAAAAAAAAAAAAAGAAACATTTGGAACAAATAAACTGAAAGAATTACACAATTAAACTGCATATATACACCACATATACCCTTCAATTAGCTTCTATTCACTTTATCTGCCCAACCATTGATTCATCTTTTTTGATGGCTTTCAAACTAAGCTGTACCAGGCCGGGGGATGTAGCTCAGCGGCACAGTGTCTGCCCGGCAATCGTGAGGTCATGAGTTTGATTCCTGTACCAAAACAACAACAACAACAACAATAACCCCCCCAACCCAAAGTAAGTTTTGCATCACTGATAACCTTTCTTTCTAAATATGTTAGCATGTTTACTATTAACTAGTTACAGTAAGTCCCTGACTTAGGAGCATTCAAGCTGCAAACTTCCACAGGTATATGGTTTAAGACTCACTTGGTTGGATTACGAATGAACCTGACTCAAGAATGTTCTGTAAGTCAGGAATGTACTGTATTTGTTTCTAGTTCCTAAAAAATGTAAAATTTACATAGTAAAATATACCACAGATACAGTATTTGTGACACATGAACACACCCGTGTGATACAATCCCTTAAAAAGATATATGGAACATTATCATCACCCTAAAACATCCCTTCAGTCTCTTCCCAGTCAATCTGCACATCCCAACCCCAGGAGATCTAGATCTGACTGTGTTCACCATAAATTACTTTTGCAGGTTCTACAATGAACTATCAATGGAACTATACAGTTCTTATGTAAGGCTATTTTTAGCTAATAGGCTGGTTCACCTCATTCCAAAAAAACTGGCCAAATGTTAATAATTCTCACATCTGTTTTTCCTGTCCAATTTCATGGGTCATGACTTTGTACTTTATCAGTTAATTTTAAAAGTATTTTAAAAAGCAGTCTTAGCTGGGCATGGTAGAACATGCCTGTAATCCCAGCATTTTGGAGGTGGAAGCAAGAGAATCACTTAAAGTGTGAGGCCAGCCTGGGCCACATAGTGGTTCAAGGACAACCAGAACCACATAGCAAGATACTGTCTCAAAAAAACCCGAAAACAAACAAACAAAAAAGCAGGGTAATAAATAAAATTAGGATATCTTCTCATCTATACGCTTCTGCTGTGGGACAAATCCAGCTCAAATCCATTTTTGTAAACTGGTCTTACTGTAACACAGCCACATCTGCTCGTTTAAGTACTGTATGTAGCTGATTTTAAGTCATAATGCGGAGTTGAGTGGTTATTACAGAAGAGAGTTGCTTACAAAGCCTAAAACATTTATTATTTAGTCTTTGCAGAAAAAGCTTGCTGATTCCTGTTCTAACTGGTGTTATATTGCCAGTGAAAATTTTTATTTTTATACATACACAAAATAATACACAAAAAGTAATTCACCTTGGACATATGGCTAATTTCTAAGGTCTCCTTAAAAAGCCAGGATTTAGTATCGTTCTGCTTCCTTTTAAACAGATTAAACCAATCCAGAATGGGGGCTCAGATTCAGGAGAATCATTGAGCTCTGAAAGGTCCAAATATTTCAAAGGGGAAGGTGTAAACAGTCTAGAGGAGACATTTGCTTTTTTGCCTCTCTATTCTCTACTTTTGTCTTCAATATTTCCCTCAAGACAAGCAAATCTAGAACTTGTGCAGGATCTGTTTAAGAAACTCTGCTATACTGGATAATGTGGTGAGTCAACATGAAGTCTGGGACAAGGGCAGCCACCATGCCACCAAAGAGCAAGGCCTGAAGCTGGTGGTTTAGGGACAGTAGACAACTTACATGTAGCTTAGCAGGAAAGATGCCTTTATCTTACTTCTTAAGAGTACAGTCTTACATCTGCTGGATCAAAATTTGCATGAAACTAGCACCATCTTTTCTATGAGTCAGTATATATTCATTATTATGTGAGCCTGGCTAAGATGGATTTTGAGTCATTTGCAACCTGTTATAAAAGGATAAATACATTTTTGAATAACCACCGAGTGCTAGGGTATGGTTGTGGCTCCTACCTCAGAAATAGTAGTTATTCCTGTCTAATTTTTCCCCTGAGAATTCTGAAGCAAGTGAGGGAAGAGGCCATACTAGGACCCAATCAACAAACTCAGGTCCTGGGAAAGTCCTAACGCTACGGAATTGCCAAGAAAAAAGCTGCATCATGTTTCTAATAATCACAAATCCATGCTTCCCCCTCAAGCCACCTCCAACTTCCTTAGAAATTGATGACTGCAGGACATGTACTCATTTTTCATTATATCCATAATTAATATATAATCTCCATGAATTACTTGCCAATATTAAAAATCTTAACATTCTTTTTGACCTATAAGTTGACAACAGAGCTCAGGGCTACTGTCTTTTGATCCAAGACACAGGCAAAATATATTTACTCCACCAATCATCTATATATACTTTTTCTAAAATACACGGTTTAAAAAATTATGAGTAAAGTAAAAAGTTAAAAAATATACACATTTTTTAAGTAGCTTTCCTTTTTTGTTTGGAGACAGGGTTTTGCTGTGTAGCCCAGGCTGGCCTTGGACTTGTGGCAGTCTTCCCATCTCAGTCTCCTGAGTGCTGCGACTACAGGAGTGCACCACCACGCCTGGCCTTAAAAGAGTAGATATTTTAAAGTAAAAGATAACCCATGTCCTGTTTTACCTATAATCACGTAATCTTTTTTGATGTATATTTTTCATTTGTTATATGTTCATGATACATAATAATTGCAATTACCTTGCAGAACTCATACATACATGTAACCATAATACACAACCTAATCCCCAAGGCCAGGTGTGGGGTACACACCTATAATCCTAGCTGAGGTGGGCCACATAGTGGTTCACGGTAGTTCAACTCAATGGAAAGTTGAATGTGGCCTGGGCAACTCAGGGAGACCCTGTCTCAAAATAAAAAAATAAGAAGGGCTGGGGCCTTTATTTTCCTTGTCAGAACCACCATCTTCCAATACTTCACCAAAATGATGAAAGCAAAAGTAAAGTGGAAAAAAACCTCTGTATATTCCTCAGGCCCTTTAGAAAACAGGGGGACTGGGCATGGTGGTGTACCCCTGTAATCCCACAACTCAAGAGACGGAGGCAGGAAGATCACTGTGAATTCAAGACCAGCCTGAACTACGCATCAAGACCTTGTCTCAAAAATAAACACTCCCCCCAAAAAACAACCAAAAAAACCCTATGGGGCTTTTCCTTTGGCCACAGATATACAGATCTACAAAAATGGCTGATATTGCAGACATCAAGGGAGTGGTTACTTTTCAAAAAGGAATGCCACACAAAGTTTACCAAGACTCTACAATGGTATCCAGCACGCTGTTGGTATCGTTGTAAACAAACAAGGTCAAGATAGTTGCATAACTGGGAATGTAGCTCCTGCTAAACAGCTGTTTAGCACCTAACTCGTGGCTAAGGTGTTCTGTGCAGTGCTTGTAAATAAAAACGCATCCTAAATTGTAGGGCTAATTTTCTTAACTCAGCAGGTGTGTAGTGATGCCCTTATTTTAGGGAAACAAACACTTGGAACAGATTCTCACTGTACCTAGTTAGTAGTGTTAGGTCTTTATTCTTCAGTGTTTTTCTTAGTGAAAGATGCGAGGTATATGCAGGTGTATATCCAAATGACCAAATATTTATGAAATATTTATATTAGCTTGAAGATCCATGGGAAATGATAGGTCTAAATACATGGAAAGCAGTGCACAGCATTATAGTTAAACAAATACATTGCTTGCAGCATCCTACAAAAAAAGGGGCTGGGGGACACAGCTCAGTGCAAAAACCTTGGATTCATCCCTAGCACTTCAAAAACAAGCAATCAACCAACCAACAAACCATATCCTAATCCCAAAAAGATAATCACTGCTGACATTCTTTCAGACCTTTCCCCTCCCCACCACCTCTGTTCTAGACTTTTAAAAAAGTATCATTTCTTTGTGGCATGGGCCATGTTTTATTGACTTGATTTTCTAACTTCTAGATATATTTCCTTGTGAATTATACCGATTTAGTTCATCCTTTTAACAACTGTAAATTAACCCACTATAGGACTGCATCATAACTTGTCTGACAACTGCAGACATTTAGCTTTAATAATGGACACTTATTTTCCACAATGGCAACATTCTTGTAACAAACAATCTTGCATGAGTAAAGATAAATAATACACATGTACTTCTGTGGAATAACTCTTTAAATGTGAAATTGTGGGTCAAAGAGAATGTTATTTAAAAAATGTGGTAGAGCAAGACCAAATAAATACTATGGCTCCACAAAACAGAGGAAAAGGGAGCAAGAAAGAAACAGGCTCAAGATGCAATACATGTATGAACGAATTTCTCATGAAGAATGCATTTTTTTATAATTTGCAAACATATAGCAATAAAAAAGGAAAAACCATTAAGTCAGATCCATAAACATCAAGAGGTGTAGACAGTAGTTCTCAACCTGCAGCAATTTTGCCTTAAATATCTAGAGACATTTTTGGTTGCTACATCTGGGGAGGTGCTACTACATATAATGGGTTGAAGTTAGGGATGATGCTAAAAAACTTACAATGTATAAGACAGCCCCTTTATCCACACTAAAGGAAGAATTAGCCAGCCTAAGTCACTCATTAGTGTGCAGGCAGAGAAGCCCTGGTCTAGGATTATATCACCACAGCCATAATAGCTCCCTTGGAAATGTAGAGCACAACTTTATACTTTTGTGGTTTCTTATTGCAATGAATATGCTCTACTTTAAGCACTTCCATGCACAATGAAGTTTGAGACGAAATCAATCCCTGTGGCTTCTAACATTGCTTCTATGCCTTGAGGACAAATTCTGAAAATTCCCTGTATCTTCTTTGGAGTAAGGTAATCTCAGATAACTCTTTGAAATGTTCTTGATGGGAAACAGTTTCTAGTAATTTACCAATCTGATTGCTACTGAAGAACAAAGTGATGAACATTAAACTCTAGTTTTGTACTCTGACCTTCGAAGAGTGGAAGTATAATTTTCCTCATTCTGTACAAACCAGCTCACATAAAGCTTATTAATACACTCGGTTTTTCCACACTTGCTGCAATTAATTTTCATCTATCCTGCCCTAATCCTGCTTTTAAATCTTTATCCAACGAACTGAGAGCCTATTCCTTACTCCTCTAAGAGTATACCACCCTAATGCCTACAATACAATTTTTTATTTGTGGAGGGGAGGGATTCACTACGTAGTTCAGGCTGGCCTTGAACTCGCATCCTCCAGCCTCACCTTCCTGAGTGCTGGGATTACAGGCATATGCCACCACACCTGGCCTAGCATACAATTAAACTACTATTCTGTGTTACATTTTATCCTGAGATTTTCTCACCTTTGGGGTTGGATGTTGCGATTACTTGAACCCTGTGAAAATGCGCTTAAAAATCACCTAATAGGGAAAGCTATTAATGTCACTCACTTCAGTGAACATCTAGTGAACACGCAGGTCACTGTACTGATCAATGAGATCAATACACAAAACGTGAACTGCTTAGACTTAATGGTCTACAAAGCTTTTCCTGGGATAACCTTACTGAGTGATCTTTCGTCCTTACTATGCTACAAAAACAGACTTCAATCTGTAGAACTACATATTACACTGTTTTATAGTTAAGGCTTGGATGCTACTGATTCCTACACCCCTTCAATCCTCTTCCCCTTTGGGAGTCAATCTAAATGGGTGGTCAATGTTTTTAACGAATAAATGAACCTTACTACTGTCACTAATAAACCTGCAAACACCTGTAACGGGAGCTTTTACTCCCTACATCACAAAAAATAGAAGGCAGCAATAACTCCGAAACGTATTCCAAACAAACTGAATTCACGAAGGCATAAAAGACACAAGGTATGGTTAGATAACTCTTTATCAACAGATAATGCAGAAAAGAGATTCAAGAATACACATTGAAAATTAATAGTGAAGACGAAATTCAATTCCAACATAGTGGTAACAGTGATTTTCCCTAAGAACACTAGCACACTCCCACGTCGCTCCCACTTCACCGGAGAAGGCTTCCGCACAGAGCGGGCTGGGGGCTCCCACGTGTGGAATACTCCACGGCAACCTAGCACCGCCCCGCCACGCCCCGCACGAGTCCACAACCTCCTCGGCCGCCCACCCGCCGGGAAGAGCCGGAGGCCTTGGCTCGACCCCGCCACAGCAGACGCTTTGGAGAAAGGCAGGGGAAGGGGGGTAGACGGGTTTTTCCGGACCCAAAAAACCCATTCGTGTAGGACTGCGGTTATCAGGTACTGCGCACATTTTCGGAACTCCGCTCGCGAGGGTCCAGGGCAGGGTCCGCAGCCCAGGGCCCGCCCCCCACCTCAGCCTCCAGCCCTTAGCGCCGCGGCCCCACCCCTCCCTGCCGGCTGCGCCCCGCCGCGCCTGTCCCAAACCGCCCCCTTAGCTGGCCGTGGCCTGAAGTATCGGTCCTCTGGAGGTGGCCCCGGAGCTGCTGGCCGTGTCCAGAAGACCGAGGCGCTGGACTCCCATACCTGTACTTTCCTCCGCCCAGCCGTGTTCTGCCGATGATGGGCCGCCATCTTGCATGTTGACACTGCTACGTCACTTCCGGAAGAGGTTTGCCACGGACGGAAGTCCTGCCCTTTCCCGTTTGGGCAGGCTCGGGTGGTGGAGTCAATGGTACGCAGGCAGCGTTCTTACCCCGTGGGCTTGGTTGATGTGGCCCGTGGTGTAGCAGATGCTCCTGTTAGTGTGTAAAGTCAGTGGAGGTAGGGCCACTCTTCAGAGCCGAGGGAGGAGTCCTAATCTGGTTCCGTGTGGGTGACCCAAAACCTGGGCTTGTGCGGCTTACCTAGCACCTCCCCAAAGTCTTCAGAAAGCAAGCACCGAAAGAATTGATAATGCTTGTTTGCAGCTTTTGAAGCATATGCCGACACTCCTAGGCAACATAAAAAGTCTGGCCTCCTTGAGGATTCTTATTGCTGTACCCATCAGTTATAGGTGGGATGAGTCAGTAAAACCTGTCCCAAGTCCCATCCAGTGCTTAGTGATGGTAATATGCTATGGCCTTTGGAGGAATCTCAAGTCAGCCTTCCACACCTGAAGTTAGGTTTGGGTCCTAAGTCAACCTTTGCGTTTGGAAATTCACGTAATTTCCCCGAGCGCGTTTTCCCTCCAACCCCCTGTCTTAACAAAATACGGAGCACCTGGTAGGTTTATTTTCTCTGAGGCTTAAAATTGTTAAAGCATTTCTGGACACTATGTATTATGCATGAAAAAAAGTTTAACATCCTGGGAAGTCCTACATGCATATTAAATAGAAATGCAGTAAGTTTAAAAAATAAGAATTCTAGAAGGCTTCTGCTTCTAAATCTTATTTTTACTTGTTAAATCTTGTTCTACAGGTTGGTCTGCCCCTTTGCCAGTTCATTGAGTTGTTAATGAACTTCTCTCATCTTCAGTTTATTTGTACCGTATCTCGTATGGATCTACCTATTCCACATAGATTTTTTTTTTCTTTTTGAGACAGGGTTTCTCTGTGTAGTTCAGGCTGGCCTTGAACTCATTTTGTAGCCCAGGCTGGCTTCAAACTCAAGGTGATACTCCTGCCTCAGCCTCTTGAGTGCTGGGATTACAGGCATGTGCCACTATACCTGGCTTCACATGGATCTTAGGAAATTAAGTGAGGCAATGAGGCAATGTTAACACTACCTGATACCTGTAAGTAGAAAATATTCTGTATATTTTAGGTATTATTTTTAATGATCACCTTGCCCTGGAAACATTGTCAAAGTGTAATTTCCTGGGACAGATTGTCTCAGACGTTTTAGGTAATGTAGGCTCCATCGCTTTTAAAAGCTTTCAGATCAGCTTGAAATTTCCTGTCATTTCTTGCCTCTTGCTGTGATAGCCTGGAAGAGGCTTGCAACACAGTAAGACTTTTTCACAGATTGTCTTGGTCCTTATATTTCTGGCCCCATGTTCAATCCACTGGTTAAACAAAATGAGGGTACCTGATAGGTCTTTGTGCCAGACAGTAGACCCTGGGTGTCAACTTTTTGGGTTACCTTGGCCACGTATAAAACATACAGTTAATATATGTGAGCTTGCAAGGCTGGGGATATAGCTCAGTGGTGCTTGCCTTGCAAGCACAAGGTCCTGACTTTGATCACCAGTACTGCAAAAAACAAACAAACAAACAAACAAACAAGTGAGCTACAGAGCTTTCTTTTAAAATATTTCCTATTATCATATTAAAGTAATGCAAGCCCAATTGTAATATTTAAATAGGAAAACTTATATCTACTTAAGGAACACTTGTCTTCACAGGCACACATACATACCTGAAGGTAAGTTGAAATGCTTTTAGCAGCAATCCTGTGTTTTACTGGTCAAGATGCACAAGCACCTGTAATGTCTGATACATGTGAGTTTCTATTTGACTGATTGTGGTGGGTGCAGGAAGTGGAGTTAGTACTGCACCGTGAACTCTCCTACACAGTTCCCTTGTGGCCTACACCATCCCTTGCTGGAACCCCACCCAGCAGGTTTAGGATCTTGTAGGCCTGCATGTGGCTCAAGGCACACAGGCCATGGGTTATACATGCATGCTCTAGATTTACTGTCTGGTTCACCAGCAGATAGTGAATGTCTTTGTGTGTGAATGTCTTCGTGTGTTTTTTCTTAAAAGAAGCATTGATATATTTTGAAATTTTGTTCAAAAACACAAAATCATACAGATCCATGGTTTGCAACCACCACTGTCTGCTAGTGATTAATATATTAATTTGGATACTTTAAAGATGGATTTTTAAAAGTATGTCATTTTATGGTACTGTAGAAGTGCCAAATAACCTTCATTTTTTATTTTTTATTTTTTTTCAAATAAACTTTAAATGCAAGCCTATCATAGATATCATTCAGATTCATGGAGAAGTTAAGAAATTGCATAATTTCCTTATAATTCTTTAATGGTCTTCTGGTAAGAAATAATGTACTGTGATATGTAGTAGACTTAAATGATCATCATTAAATAATTATGCAAAAGTAAAGGTTGTGTAATTAAATACAGACTCAATGATGAAGATATTGATGCCAAAGATTGTATGCTGGGTTTTTTTTTTTTGTCCAAAAGACCTATTTTAAATAATCTTAACATTTTCCTCTCCAAGTGATAAGTCATAGTGCTGAATAACTTATTGTTCAGAAGTTCACTTATTTCTGAAAACACTGGGAGGAAAAATAGCCTTCAGTTCTTTTGTTTTCCGAGACAGGGTCTCGCTATCTAGTTCAGGCTGGCGTTGAACTCACTGTGCAGCCCAAACTGGCCTCAAACTCACAATGATCCTCGTCCCTCAGCCTGCTGAGTGCAGTGATTACAGGCGTGCACCACCTCGCCCAGCAACCTTCATTTCTTTATCTCTTTCTATTTTTGCATGCAATTATTAGAATCAATCCAGCCCATTTTCCATTGTAGAAATGTTTCCGCCTCTCCCTAACATGCCCACTGGAGGGCAGTAGAAAACCATCCAGACCATTCTTGATTTTGAAATTCATTGGCTCTAATGTGACAAGTCAGACCTTAAGATGCTTAAAACTTATTTCCCACTAATAAAGTCATAACCAAAGTACCTCTTTGGGAAACCTATTTTCTCCCATAAAATGCTATAACTTATAATGGAAATAAATTTAAATAAAATAAAGGGAAGTATATGCTTTTATAAGTATAATTGGCTGTGTGTCAGTGGATTTCACATCTGTGGATTGAGCCAATCTCGGATCATAAGTATTTGGGAAAAAAACTGCACCTGGTCTGAGCATGTATAGTTTTCTTTTTGTTTTTTAAGAGTAGGAAGAATTTATTGAGAGAAAGAAAGCTTCTAAGAGGGACAGAAGGGGGCCCGGGTAGTGGGTTGCCCACCAACCCTGCTTCTCAAGGGTGTTTATTGAGCAAAACTACGAGGGGAGGCGGATTTAAGGTGAGACAGAAGTATAATCAATCAAATAAGATTTCAGGTATGGTTGCTTAGGTAATGTTGACCCAATGGGAAATCACAAGGGAATATAGTTTTTTTTCTTGTGATTATTCCCTAAACAATGAAGTGTAACAACTACAGAGTATTTACATTTTGATGTGCATAATGAATAATATAGAGATGATTTAAAGTATATGGTATATAAGAGGATATGCATAGGTTTTATGTAAATACTATGTCATTTTATACAAGATACTTGAGCACTGCTCCGCTGAGGGCCCCGCGGCTGCTCCGCAGTGGGCCCTGCGGCTGCTCCGCTGTGGGCCCCACTGAGGGCACCTCACGGACTGGACCCGCCCCCACCCATAGTACGGCAACGGGGTGGAGCCTGGTGGTCTGCTGTGAGCATAGGTGCTTTTCCACCTCCGACCTTGGCAGTTTGTATACACCCATGTATGTTACAGTGTAGTCTGAGGCAGCTATATCTTCCCAAGGCGAGAGTCCAGGGGTATAGATAAACCCAGGAATATAGTTATTATCACAGGGAAGATGACTGATTGAGTGGTAGGGCAACGGAGATGAGGGAGGAGAAAAATTGAATGATCAAATGGGCCATCATCTGTGTAACTGAGTAACAAAGGTGAAGGTAACATTATGTAGGACAGCATCCAGAGCTAATTCCCTTCTATGTTCTCTATAATTTTGTATTTCCTCAATCATTTTTGTATTAACAGAAGTGAAGATAACTTTATA
>PVLD010036762.1:0-10742 GCA_004027595.1 Dinomys branickii
AAAAAAAAAAAAAAAAGGGAGAAGGGCCCCAGGACTGGGCCTCCAGAGCTCGAAGCACTTGCAGGGATGAGCTGGGGAAGAGATCAGATCCCTGGACCAGGGCATCCAGAGCTCAAGGCACCTGCACAGAGAGCCTGGGGAAGGGAGCAGGACCCCAGGTCAGGGCCTCCAGATCTTGAAGCACTTGCAGGGAGAGGCTGGGTAAGGGAGCAGGGCCACGAGCCGTGGCCTCCAGAACAGGAAGCACCTGCACGGAGAGCCTGGATTAGGGAACAAGGCCCCGGGCCGTGTCCTATGGAGCTCGAAGCACCTGCACGGAGAGCCTGGAGAAGTGGGGAAGGCCCCAGCCTCTGCTTCCGGACCTCACCGCACTTGCACATAGAGCTTCGAGAAGGGAGTAAGGCCCCGGGCTGCAGGCTCCAGAGCTCACTGCGCTTGCACGGAGAGCCTGCAGAGGGGAGCACGGCCCTGGGACGGGGCTTCTGGAAATCGAAGTGCTTGCACGTAGAGCCTGGAGAAGGGAGCAGGCCTCAGGCTCTGGCCTCCAGAGCTTCAACCACTTGCAGGGAGAGGCTGGGGAAGGGATCATGTCACTGGACTGGGGCCTCCAGAGCTCAAAACAATTGCATGGAGAGCCTAGGGAAGGGAGCAGGGCCCCTGCCACCATGGGGCTCCACTGCCTGCCTGCATGCCTCCCCAGGTGAGCTGGGGAGGCTGGCCCGCCTGCCCCTTACTGCCCTGGGGCTTCCTTGCCTGCCTGCCTGCCTCCCGGGCTAGCTGGGGAGGCTGGCCCGCCTGCCCCCTGTGGCCCCGGGCTCTGCTGCCTGCCTGCCTGCCTCCCCTGGCTAGCTGGGGAGGCAGGTCAGCAGGACCACTTCCTCCCAGGGGCTCCCCTGCCTACCTTCTTGCCCCCATGTGCTAGCTGTGTAGGCCTGCCCACCTACCCCCTGCCACCTCGGGGCTACAGGTGGAAAGAAGTCTGATCAGTCCAACTGTGGACTGAGACAGCCATGACGGCAGCTCTCAACAAGCTACAGAACAATGCCAGGTGCTCAGAAGGACAGCTATTTTCCCTGCATGACTTTTGGGGTAGTTTTCTTTCAGCTTCTTTTTGTCCACACACAGGTATTGATTAAGCATACCTGGTGGTCAGAGGGAGGTTTAGGCTGAGTGTACCCTGCTACTTGGGCTTTGCCTCAGGCAGGTATATTCTAACTATCTCAAAAGGAAACTAAAATGTTTTAGACTTTTCTGGTAAAATATTCATGTTTTCAAATTTACTAGGTCAGGACACTTCTCCATTCTTATACTTCTGCTTATTTCCATTCTCTTCTCTGGAAAATTGAGTTTTTGTGTTCTCATCCAGAAATCAAGAATGCCTTTTATTGAATTTAGAGTTTAGTGAAAGGTACAATGGAGAGACAGCATATTTGCGCTTCCAAAAATAAACACACTAAGTTCATTTTTGTTGAGAGGATATTCTGTAAACGGAGCTATAACCAGGTAAATGAGTTTTAGACATTTAAAAACTGCTAACTCTATGAAAAGAAAATCCTTGGGGACTCTGATTATGTCAGTTAATTAAGAAAAACAGGCTTTTGTGAATTTGTTTTTACATAATCATTTAGCTAACATGGACATTACTAATGCTTTAAAAAGATAAGCAAAATTATCATTTGTTTATTGATTTTTGCGATCCAGCCCAGGGTCCTGCACATGCTAAGTATGCATTCTACCACTGGGGTACACTCTTGGCCCCCAAATTGTTTCTTTTTCAAAACATATAGGAACATTTTTCTGCACAACACCTCAGTGGCTCAGTATAAGGCTCTTGTGATAATAATTTAGTTTATGCTTCGATTGTAGCTTTTGCTGGACCAGTATGAAACTTGCAGTGACATAGTGCCCTCATTCTTCTCTCAATGCTCACAAATATTAAGCCTTAATTTTATACATCTGTTTTCCTGCTTTTTAATGAATGTTTAGAAATCCCTGGCCTGTAGTTCTTGGTTTAACTTAAAGCAGGGTTACTCCTTGGTAATGTGATAATCTGACTACCTTTAATTATTTCCGATGTGTGCCAGGCTTCCAATCTGCTCCCTGCATCGGGATCTTTAAACTGCTGTCTATTTTCCAGGTATCTTCATGGTTCTGCTTCCTTTCACTTCAGTGTACAATTGCAAGATCCTTCTGTAAGGATATACATATTTCAAGTGCTAATTTCTATCAAGAAGGAGTTTCTCTATTTTTTTTTTCTACATTTTTGGTACTGGGGATTGAAACCAGGGCAGAAGGCGAGGCTGGCCCCATTCCAGGCAGAGCCCCGGCCCCTGCGGCCCACAGAGAGCTCCGGAGCTCCCCTTCCTAGTGCTGTGGGCCTTGGCTCGGGAGGGCGGCCCCGTTCCATGCGGTGCCCCACCCCTTGCAGCCGGAGGGGTGCTCCGGAGCTCCTGTTCCCAGCCCTGCACAGCTTGGCTCGGGAGGCCCACCCCGTTCCAGGTGGCACCCTGCCTCATGCGCCCAGCGGGGAGCTCAGGAGCTCCCTTTCCCAGTGCTGCAGGGCTTGGCTCGGGAGGCTGGCCCCATTCCAGGCGGCCCCTAAGGAACCACTGAGCACCATATTGTATTAATTAAGAATGCAGGATCTGTATACAAATCCTAATTGCTCTAACAGTGACCTCCAAGAAGTTGCTCGATCTCTCTGAGCCGCAGTTACATCATATATACTTTTCCCATCTTACAGAGCTTCCTGGCAAGATGAAATGAAATGACATAAAACCTAGGAACAATTATATCAATATCTGGTATGCAGTAGGTCTCAAAAAACACTTAATATTTGTGAAAATTCTTTTTTTGTGATACAGGTTTTGAACCTAGGTCCTTTGCACTGAGCTACACCATCATGTCGCCCCCCCACACCAAGTTTTAAAAAAAAATTTGAGATGAATTCTTACTAAATTGCTAAGTTTCCCAGGTTGGGCTCAAACTTGTGATCCTCCTGCCCCAGCATCCCAAAATGCCTGGATTACAAGCATGTACCATGTCCTGTGGCCTTATTTATGGAAGTTCTATGGAGAAACACATGATGTATCAAAGACTTCGGTGTTCAGGATATCTCTTTCTCCAAACTGGGCAGATTATTTCATGACTCTAAAAAATACTCAGTGAGGCTCTTACTGAGTCAGACACTTTAGTCAGTTATTATGCATGCAATGGTGGGCGGGGGGAGAAGGGATGGGAAGCGAGAGAAGGGGATGGGAAGGTCAAGAAGGGAAGGAAGGACAGAAGAGGAGAAGGGACAGGTGGGGAAGAGAGAGGGGAGGAGACAGGAGGAGAGAGAAGAGCAAAACAAAGGCCCTTCTCTCATAGAGTCAAAGTTTGTTGTGTCAGATCTTTCTATAAGTAATTTCACATAAAATGTGGTAAGATTTTTCATCATACCCATGAGAATGGGGATGGGGATAATCTGCACCTAGGCTCACAAATTACTGCCCAGGGACCAAATCTAGTCACAATTTTTTTTTGTAAATAACATTTTGTTGGGACACAGCTCATTCATTTACATAGTCTATGGGTGATTTACAATGGCACAATAGCAGAGACCACATGGCCTGTAAAAGCTATGATATGCGCTGTTTGGCCCTTATAGAAAATTGGCTGATCTTTGATCTGTTAAAAAATATAAGGAGGCAGAAAAACCTTTAAAATCCTTTTGGTCTGGGAACTCTTTTATTGTCTTAGCAATTAATGAGGGTCCAAATAGTTTTCATTTGTTTGGGTATTATCAGTTGTTACTTAACAGATTAGGAATCTAAATATATTTAATAATGCATTTAAATTTAACAAACCTGCTACAAATAGAAATACTATATTTTCATGAAGAAAACTTTAGTGAGGAAAGCGGCATACTTTTGTATTTTTGCAAATCTCTCTAATGTAGATGTCAATAGATGATAGCTAGATTGTCACATCTAGGTCTCATTTCAAGGTTTCTCAACATGTTTTATTGGCTGAAATGTATAAGGAAAATCACAGATAACTGATTAGAAAAGAAAGGAATATTTTAATAAGCTTCTCAGATAACTATGAACATGCTTTCTGATATTAAAATGTGCCAAGTGGTAGATGTTTCCCTGAAATTAACTACATCATGGAATCTTAAAACATCATATTAAACCTTCATCTCTGTTATAATATCTAAGACCCACTTAAAATTCACCTTTCACTTATGCATAATTCTGTCATCCTAGGCTTTGGCCATTCAAAAATATTGGCTTACTCTATCATCAAGCTGTTCAAACTATACTTCATTAAATAATATTTTAAAAGTCCCATTAATACCAATCTCCTCAGAAAAGTCTACAAGTTATGCAACTATAAAGAACCTGGTGGTGAATACCAGTTTTCTAAAATTCTATCACTGGCCACAAATGCTGTTAGTTGTTTTCCTTGAAGTGACAGGTTCATTCTATTCATTTTTATGAAGGATCTCCAAAATACCCATGTCTGAATAACCACTGTTTATCTGTGAGTTATTTCTTCAAGTAAAACTCCCTTTAAAAATTGGCTAATTCATCGCTTCTTAGCCTTTTGGCTAAGATCAAATGTAAAAATTGGCTAATTCAGCCGACAACTTGAACACGGAATAGGTGATTTTCCTTAAGACAGCCATTATTTTGGGGTATACAGAGTTGTTGGACAGAATTTAATAAAATTAATAATTTTATTGTGCTCTCAATGACATTCTTAAGTAAAAATAACTTCTTCCCCCTTCATCTCTAAGTACAAGGGAATGGGAAGAAAGAACACAGCAGCTACATGCACAGCTTGACTCATACCAAGGCACCTGAAATCTTAGCCTTCATTGTTTCGTAACACCAATGCAAGTATCAGTATCTCACTATATTGAAGAGTTCTGACCTTGGAGAGTTCCTGAAAACATCTCAGCTACTGCCAAGAAGTTGGTGGAATATATTTGGAGAACTGCTGATCCAGGTCAAGAATAGTCCTTAGAAGATGAAAGTCTCTTCCAATTTTTAGTTACCTTGGAAAACTGTACTTAAACAAATCATGATTTCCTCAGAAATTCCTTTATCTTGTCTTCCTAAGAATATGTTCTTAGCCTGTTGTTGAATGTCTGGGGAAGCTTCAGTTTCCCCAAGCATCAACATGTCCCCCCAATTTAATCTCACTTCTTCTGTTTTGAAAAAATTACCTTTACTGCAGAACAGGGCTTTTATTTGGTTTTAAACCTATAAATGATTATTTGCGGTTTAAAGCCTACATATAATAAAAATGTCTCATTTTTACCTGCCTACAAATCTGTGAACATTTCCAAGTGGGGCCTAAGAAATTGAAAACTACACTTTGTAATTAAAGTAGATGGCTATTTGTCTCCCTGATGTCAGAATATGAAAGAGTAAATAAAACACAAAATGTACAATAGATAATAAGAAACTGCTCAAAGGAAGGAGCAATTGGGATGAGGGAAAAGAAAAAATACTAAGGCAAATTGTATATATATATATGGATCAGTGAAATAACTGTATAGTTGCCATCTCATGGTTTGTTGAGGGGAACAGTTAATGATTAAAAAATTTTTTTTTACTGTTTTGACCAATTTTGCATGCTTGTATCTGTAATCTGAGCAACTTATGTGATGACAACAATTTGCAGTATCACAACCAATGGTGACTTCCTACAATCCTGCCTAGTGCCACTATGTATTGTGTGTAATGCTTTTTTAAAGTATTATTACCTTATTCTCTTTAATGATTTGATCCATCTTCTATTCTTACACTGGTGATCTCAGCAACTTGATTGAATATAACAATATATAATACAACAACCACTGTTAATCGTCACTTGGTTTGAAACCCTCTATCATTTTTAATGTCCTTGCTTTGTGTTGTTTGCATTTGGCTATTGTTCTTTTTTTGGCACTATTTTCTTTGGAATGAAGAAAAGAAGAAAGTTAAAGTGTGACTATCTGAGAGATCACACCACTGTATTTTCACATATTGTCAGACAGTGATACACACCATCTTTCTTGGTGGCATAGAGTTCGTTCTTCAAGTTATCAGGTTCGTAATATTCCTTAGTCATTGTGGGCCGATCAGGTCTGTAATCTCCTGAATGAGTGTACAGGGCTGGTTAAATAAAGGGTGCCAAAGGGAATGATTTCAGGGCTTCAAGAACATCAAAGCTCTCTCACAGAATTCAAGATTCTCGAAGCACTAACACCAAGACTTTCTGGGGGTCGCCCGTATTTATTTGGTTAGCAGAAGAAGGGAGGAGAGTACTCAAGAAGGGTGGAATCACTCAAAGACTTCTCCAAGTAAGGTATTAAATTAATCCTTAATGATGTTTAAGTTAATCTACCCAGGAGTGAGATACCTGAAGCTATAGTCTTTATCTTGCTAAGATCAGATCCAAGTGTCCTTGGCTGTGATCTTGTCTTATCCTTTGAGGCTTTCTGGCTTCATCCACCATTACAGGCTTTCAGAGGGTTTAGCAACTAACAGAGGCTCACTTGCCCTGAGTCCACCACCCATCTCCAGACAAGGACCCTAGGCCTTGGACAGATATATAAATCAACATGAAAAGCCAGTTGGTTAACTTAAGTCCTGCTTGGGTCTTCATAGTGGTCTCCATCATTAAGTGACCATGTGTTACACTATCCATTTCATTGATTTGTATACCTCATTCATTCATGACTTCTTGATCACTTCAAATGAACTGTGATGCTCTGAACTGTGGCACAGCAGATCAGGATGGGGAGGCACAGAGGAGTTTGAAAGTCCATTCTAAGTGAAAGAAACTAACATGATATGGGTGCAAGCTTACGATCCAGCTATACTATGTTCGGGAGAAAGGAAAATTGTAGGAATGGGGAAAACATCAGCTGTTTCCATGAGTTGTGAGAGATGAACAGACTGACCACAAGGGAAAGAAAGGACATGTTTCCCTCAGCCTGCATTGGTTAGGATGCACCTGCGGAGTCCAATCTTCCTGAAACACACCGAGTGCCTCCTTCCAAACTGGCACCAAGTGCTCAGCACAGCATGACAAACAAGGAGGGATTTGGGTTTTTGCAAATACATTTCTGGTGGGGCCAGCCCAAAAGCCCTCCCTGACACCTCCCCAGAAAGCACCCAAGGGCGCACTCAGGGCAGCGTCTGGCTCTGATCATCCTCTGTGTGTGCTGTGGAGATGGCAGTGCCAGGGGACCCCACCAGCCAAGGGAGCAGCCCACTAACCCTGACCCAGGACCCTCATGGAGTGAGCTACTCTTGCTCCTCCGTTTCCCTGATTCCTTCAAGGACTGCACATATGGGGTTCGAAGGAGACCTGACATGACCGATATAAACCTCACCCATTTCCTAAAATCTAATGTCCTTTGGACAGTCCCATCCCGTGCCCCCTCCCAACAAGCCCGCTCTGCCCTGCCAGGAACGTGTCTCTCTCTTAGAACCCTTCCCTGTGGACTATTCGCCTGCACCCCCACAAGAAAGGGTTGCACCCACACACCACCCACTACACCCATACCTGGGGGGGGGGGCCTCACACTCTACTCCCCTCTGCACACCACTTACCTAAGCAGAATGCAAAATGCATAGGACAAAGAACCCATGACATCAAAGATTTTATTTGGAGTAATGTTGGTAAACACAGGACAACGGGACATGCTTTCACTAAGTTTCTGTCTCTCTATCAAGAGGAAGGGGAGATATTACAGCTGTTTACATAATTCAACATATCCTTCTGCCTGGCTCAAACTTGTTAAGCACTGATGCTGCGCAATAAAGCATCATTTTCCTGCTTACATTCTTCTTTACTGGAGGAGACTTGCTATTTTTCCATTTGATTTCAAACCAAGATCAGCTAGGAGAGTCTTCTGGGGCTGATAGTGACATTGCAGGGACCTCTCCTCCTTACTTAATTGTGGCCCCGTCTGCCACCTTCTACTACTCACTTTCTTCAAGTCAAGGACTGAAACACCTGAATTAAGGCTCAATAGGAAGTGAGGCTGCACCAAAACCAGGACTGCTTCCTGGTTTACTGCAAATAAACTGCAAATTTACTGCTCTAGTCACTGCACGCACCAGGCCGCCCCCAGAGTCGGCCAAAGATTCCAGGGAGCCCAGCTCCCAGAACCTGGGTGCAGCTCCAGAAATTTCCCAGGAGACAGGAAAGGAGAAGGTTGGGAAGGAGAAGGTGGCAGACAGGCCATGGGGAGAAGCAGAAGCAAGGAAGGATGTCATGCTCCAAACAGTGGACGCTGGCCTAGGAAAACGAAAGATCCCCCTCCTGCAGCCTAGGTGAGGGGCCCTTCTGATACTGCCACCACCTCCCCAAGTAAGTTATAAGGTCACCGAGGAGCAAGTAGCTTGGGAGAAGGAGGCAGCCTTCCAGCTAATCAAGAGAGCGTTGACTGGTAAGTCCCAGGCCCCAAAGGTGAGCAACACCACACAGCCTGCGTACTCCCCTTGCCTTCCTGTCCCAGAGACAGCTCCTTCACCCTCTGTTCCTGCAGGGAATAGCAGGAGCACAAAGTCCCAGACCCCCAACACCACACAGCCTGTCCCCTTTCCTTGCCCACCTGTCCCTGGGACTGCTCTACCCACAATTCCAGCTGGGAAGAGGAAGCACAAACAGTCCCAGGCCCCCAAGGAGAGCAACACCACGCAGCCTGCCAGCTCTCCTCGCCTTCCTGCCCCAGAGACGGCTCCTTTACCCTCTGTTACGGCAGGGACTAGCAAGAGCACAAAGTCTCAGACGCCCAGGGAGAGCAACACCATGCAGCCTGTCCCCTTTCCTTGCGCACCTGTCCCTGGGACTCTTCCTCTGTCCACGATCCATGCAGGGAAGAAGAAGAAGAAAAGAAAGGGGCAGGACTCCAAGGTCTCCGGGACAGGTCTAGCACCTGCCACTGTGGCCTCTTCAGAGCACTGTGGTCCTGGAAGGAAGCATACTTCTGATGTGCCTCTCTCCACCCTTCCAGGTGCCTCCTCCCAGACCACAGCCATAGCCGCAGGCTCTGCTCCCCAGCCAGAGACTGAAAGCAAGGTAAAACCTCCACCCAATCCTGTCCTTCCCAGGTCTCCCCGTGGTACCAGTGGGGGCTCCTTCTCCTCTACACAGCTCACTGTGACAGCGCCCAGTGGCAGCACAGCCACAGCCACAGTCTCTGCCCCCCAACCAGGGACTGACGACAACGTGACACCCATGGACACCACTCCCCCACCTGATCCTGTCCCCCTGGGGTCTCCCCCGGTGTCAGTGGGAACTTGCCCTCTGCACAACTCACTGTGACACCGCCCAGTGGCAGCACAGCCACAGACACACTCTCTGCTCCCCAGTCAGGGACTGACAGCAGGATGACACCAGTGTGCAGGGACACAAAACCTGGAGAACTAAACCAAGATTTGAGCCTATTTTCCTGAAAGCTCCTGTTGATCCCACATGATATACCTAAGGATAAAATAAAAGAAATCTCCTACACATCCACAAAACTAGGAAGACTGGAGTTGCACAGAAGTGGAAGTGAACCTCCAAAACAGTCACATAGGTAGGTAGACAAATACAGATACAGAGGGCCTCATAAATGCCTCAGGATATGAAGGAAGCCTACAAATATAAATTAGAACTAGTCAGCCCTCACAGACGGGAATCCAGCTTTTTTCTAATAATTTGAATTCTCAGGTGAATTAAAGTAACAGTGTTCATATTTTGTATCACACCAGAATTACCTGGATGAATGAAAACAAACTGCTCTGCCCCAGCAGGTCTGGGGCTGACCTCAAATGCATGGTCTTCTTGCCTCAGCCTCCTGAGTGCTGTGATTATAGGCATGTGCCACCATGCTAGGCTGATCTCTGTATCTTATTCATTAGTAGCTCCCTAGCAACTAAACCGGAAATCACCAGATGCATTACTTGACCTTACTTACTGAGTGATAGAAAACACTCAAACTTCCCACATAGGTTCTTTTTCCTCAATAAAAATCTCTTTCTCATTTGTTATATAAACTTTATAACAACTTTATTCCTGTTTTAAAAAATCATTAAGCTTATAAAGTGAAATAAGGCTAGGCATGGCGGCCTGTAATTTCTGCACTCAGATTGCTGTGGTCAAGGCCAGCCTGAACTGCATAGTGAGACCATGTGTTTAAAAAAAAAAAGCAAAGGAACTGAACTATAACAAAGATTTTCCATACTGCTTTTGCTTTTCCATACCATCTTGCAAGAGGAAATTTCATACTGTTGTTTGTAGAAACACAAATGTTAATTTGTAATAAGAAGCAATATAAAACAGTAAAAACTGAAATCAACACGGTACAGAACATATCAAGAAAACAGAACTATGCTAAAAATTTCTTTACATTAATGTGGAAATTAATCTTCCTCTTAAGAATTAAGTCAAGATTACCTTGATATATAGGCATTCGGCCATGTTTCTCACCAAGGAATCACCTCCAGTGGATCTTTCCATTGGGGAGAGGGACTCAGAATTGAACGCAGTCCTTTTTATTTTTTATTTTGAGGCAGTACCTCTCTAAATCAGTAAATTGCCCAGGTTGGGCTTGAATTTGTGATTCTCCTGCCTCATCTTCCCCAAATGCTGGGATTATGGGGATGTGCTACCACATCTGGTTTCAAAATTTCTTTCTGGGAAAGCACATGGGTAATCCAAAACTCATCATCAAGAGAAACAGCTCCCCCACCAGCCCCCCCCCCCCC
>PVLD010036763.1:0-10741 GCA_004027595.1 Dinomys branickii
TTGTGTTTTTTTTTTTTTTTTTTTCTGTTGTTGAGAGGATCAACTGTCTGACTAAATTTGCATGTCTGTATATGGGTCCATACATCTACAATTCGAAGATATCAATGGATAAAACAACAACTACTGTTGAGACCATATCACCTTGTCTAAAGATTAGTTGTGATTGTACTATTTTCTATGATAATGAGTGTCTGTTTGTCAATATGTTTTTGTACTTTTATGTTTCTAAAATAAAAAAAAAAATTAAAACCCAACTTTAGTGGTGTTCTTAGCAGAGTAGCACAATAAAAATGAACACATCCAACTCCAAAGACAATGAAAAGTAAGATAAGTCCTTATTAAATGTCTCATGAGAAGGCAGCAAAGAAAAAGTAACAGCATACAGCATACACATACACACAAAATAAAACTTCCTCTAAAATTCCTGTTAATCCATTTCTTGTCCTAACGTCTTACATCTCCAGGCAGTTTATCTCCCTTTCTTTCTCTCTCTCTCTCTCCCAAATTAAAGAGGAAGGCTCCTCCAAATTCTCCTGTTTATGTATTATCTTTACTGAAACTCTAGCACTTTCTGATGTATGTAAATTTAAACTTGTCTAGGTGTCTCCCACTCCTCTACCATTTGCACAATAAAATCCTGCTAGTGAATTGAAGCAATACTGAATTCCTTTCTCCTCAAGCACTACAGAAGAATGAGGAATGTCCAATATGTGTAAATTAACAGCTTTAATATGGCTCATATCCCATTCAGAATAACTTCTTATTGTTTAGAAAGTAAAAACTTCATGAAGTCAAGTTTGGAGGAATAATAATACTATTTTCAAAACAAGAAACTTGTATTTTTAGCTTGTGTTTTAAAAATTGCCCTTTTGTACTTAGAAATTGCTACTTAGAACCAAAACAGTTGTTTAGATTTCATGAGGAAAGAGCTTAAACTAAATATTCAACAACAACAACAATAAAACTATAGCAGCATTATATTATGTAATAAAAATTACCCAATGAAATAACTTGAGTAAGTTATTAATTTAAGGGGAAAGTCACACTTCAGTGTAGGAAATAATGGGAAGTTCCTGTAAAGAAAACAGTTTTTTGAGGAGCACGTTGAATGCTTGCACATCAATGGGAATGTTCATTGTTTTGAAACACAAAGTCCATGATTCCAGCCAGGCTCTGTATTCTTTCTAGATGTCAGAAAGGAAGAGTGGTTTTGCTGGTTGTCTCCCAACTGGAGTAAAAAAATTAGTCTAATATTAACAAGTAATTCTGTTTATGATAGACTTTCCAATTAAAATAAGACAGCTCATATAGATAAAACAGTCAAAACAAAGGCATCCACTTGAGGGAAATCAGCAAGAATTCAAGCATCTCGTGGACACTCATTTAAGCTATTAGGTTTGGCAGATGTCCACGGTTTTATTGTGGAGTCACATTCACCTTTTCTGCCTGTCTGGGTAATGGACAATTTATTGCCAATATAAGAAAATGGTTTTATCATCAGGAAGAAGCCTTTGCGGAATGGAGACTAATGCAAACTTGGTAATGTGTCTACATATGCCACTCAACATATTGTTTGCCCCAGGTCAATTATTCATTGGTGAAATCACATATAATTTTTCAGCGTTATCTATATGATGATCCATGCTTGACCAGAAAGGGGATTTTTAGAAACTGCTAAACAGCTTTAGAGAAATGCATTGCATCTCAACATGGGAAATGTCTTTGTACACTTCATCTAAGCTGTCACATTTGCCAAATAGGCATGTTGATGCTGTGGCTCTGCTTTTCAGCATATCTGCATAATTTACCAGTTATGGCTAACATAAGACACCAACTTGAGAAAACAAAGAGTATTTGTGTACCATAGTGCAGACTACCACAGCCTTGACATGAGTCTGTGTGCCCCACCTAACTTATTATATTTGCCTTAGGTCAGTGCTTGTGTGCTGAATCATAGTTCCCTTTTCAGTAGATCAGGACATTGGTCCCTTTTGTTGAATATAGAAAAGATTCCTTGCTAAAGAGCACTTGTGAAATGCATGCCATCTCAGAGTGGGAAATATCTCAGAGCCGTGCACTCAACTTATGGAGTTAAGTTTGCAAAAAGTGCATGGTTTTAATGCTGGAGTCACTCTCAACTTTTCAACATATCTGTAGGATATGCCATTTACTCCACACATGAGACAGTGGCATGGAAAGGTGAAAGGTCATTTATGTAATGCAGATTACCATAGCCTGGGACACGGGTCCTCACACTCCACTCAACATATAAAGTTGGCCTCGGGTACCTGCTTGTGCACTGAGTCACATTTTCCTTTTTAGCCTCTGTGTATGATGGTGCCTTTGGCAGAATATAAGAGAGTTACTTAGAAATCACTATAAAGCATTTGTGAAGTATATGCCATCATGTAATGGGAAATATCCATGCACACTACATTAAAGTTGTTAAGTTTGCCATCTTTCCTTCTTTTTTTCTTTCTTTTGATGGAGGAACATTTCCCCTTTTCAACCTATCCATATAGTGGGCCATTCACTGCCAATATGAGACTGAATTTGGAACATGGCAAGAGCATTCGTGGCACACAAGGTGTCACAGCATGGGACTTGTTTACACACACTCTATGGTTTGTTAGGTCAGGAAGCTGTTAGATGGCATCACATTATTTTAACCTCATCTATATATGGGCCCATTGCCAGAGAGTTTCTTCAAAATTGCTAAAGAGATTTTGAGAAACATGTGTGATCAGAGTGTTGACAGTGTCTCTGCACATTGCACGCATGTTATTAATTTTGTCTGGTGCCTGTGATTTTCATTGGACTCATGCTTTCTTTTTCTTTCTATCTAAAAGTGTACCATTTGCTGACAAGAGTTTCTTAGCAATTTCCAAACACCATCTGTGAATGACACACTATGTCAGGGGGAAAGATGTCTGCACATTCCATGGAAGGCGCTCCCATTCCTCAATGTCATTGTTTACTTTTTTTTTTTTTTTTTTTTGCTTTTTTGAGACAAGTCTCTCTGCTTTTCCCACAGTGGCTTTGAGCTCACTATGTATCCTAGGCTGGCCTCAAACTCATGGCAATCCTGTTGCTTCAACCTCCCAACTGCTGGGATTACAGATGTGTGCCACCACACCCAGAAGATGTCATGGCTTTGATGCTGGATCACAGAACCCTTTTCAGCCTCTCTGTGTCGTGGACCATTTACCTCCAATATACGAGAAAGGCATGACAATGAGAGAGCACTTGTGAATTGCCGCAGATTACCTCAGCCCTCACCGCGTGTGTGCGTACCCCATTCTACAGAGTGTGTTCCGCTCAGCTCAATGGTCTGGTAGAAGTCACGTTCTTTTTTATGCCTGCTCGTATAATGGCAATTTGCCGACAAGACACAGAATTACGTAGAAATTGTGAAACGTTTGAGAGAAGTGTAGGATCCCAGCCTGGGAAATGTCTCTGCACCCTCCCTTCATGGTGTTATGATGGCCAGATCTATATTGTTTCAATGCAGTAGTCACATTCTTCTTTTTAGTCTATCTGTGTAATGGACCAATCACCTAGCTTTGGAGTGGGCAAAGAACGTATTTAAAATTCAGACTGTCACATCCTGGGACATTGTCTCTAATTGTTAGTCAATATGGTTTTCTCCACACTAAAGTTTTTGTTGCCTTAGTTGCATTTTCTTTTCAATCTATTAGTATGTCAGCACAGTAGCTGAATGCAAGTGATTGTATGAGAATTGAACATATGGCTATTGCATGCTATATGTGCATGATAAATGTCTCTGCACCCTCCAATCAATGTGTGTGTCCTCTAATTGTTCATGATGTTTTGTTGGAGGGACAGTCTTCTTTTCGGGCTAGCTCTACACTGAACTACTTACTCCCCCAATAAAGAGAGTGGCTTTGAAAAATGGAAAGAGTGTTTGTGACATGCAAATGAGAACATTCTAGGACAGGTGTTTCCAAACTGCATGAACATATTAAGTTTGCCCCCATCAATAGTTTGGTTGCTGGAGTCACATTCAGTATGTATGGGCACTCTGACTAATGAAACAGTATTTCTCAGAAAAGGTTGCACGTCATTTGTCTAATGCACAGTCTGTCAGCATGGGAAATCAGTCTGCACACACCATTGAAGGGGTTGAGCTTGCCCAAGGTCCATGGTTTCAATCTAGTGTAACCTTTCAGGCTATCTGTAAAGTGGACAGTATACTAGAGCTCCTTTAGAATTGGGAAGGATCATTTGTGAAAATCAATCACGTCATTATACATGTATCTGCATGGGTCATTCACCATGTCAAATTTACCACTATCAAGGTTGAAAGAGCTAACCAAATAAAACTCTAAAGACCCTACTTAAGGTGTGTCAAGAGACCCCTAAACATTGGTTCGATTTGTTTCCAGTTGCCTTATGGAGGGCTCAAACCTATCCTAACACCACTGTAACTCTTAGTGCCTTCAATACGTTATGTAACCATGATCGTGGTGTATCAATTTGATTAGATTGAAGAACACCTAGGAGATTACTTGAGCACAGTTCTGGATAGATCATGAATGACTGACTTATGGATCAGCAAACTGAGTGGGGAAGACCCACCCTGGAGGTGCATGGCACCACTCTATAGCATTGTAGCTTTGATGAGATGAAAGAGGAAAGGAGATAGAAATGTCCATGTTTTGAAAGAGCTCCAGTTTTTACGTTGTTCTCCAGTTTCTTCAGCCTTTCAATGAAGACTTACATGAGTGAATCTGCAGTGAGCTACCAGATCTCTGACTCTGGACTAGTGCTGCATTTCCTGATCCGTCTTTCTGTGTGGTTTCCATCTCCTTGGGGTGATCAATCAACTTTCTGGCCCTCCAGTGCACAGATGGCTCTTGTAGACTCTCCAGTCTTGATCTTGTAAGTCTACCTAGTAAATCTCCTTGCATAACGGTATATACCTCCAGGATGCAATGTCTCCTAGCACCTGAAGACCTCTACCCCAAAGAAAGTCAGCAAAACTACACCTTCAAGAAAGGGGAGAGGAAACCAGTGAATATGGAGCGAGGCAACTGCTTATGGGAGTCCTGAGCCAGAAGCAATGCTTCCTGAGCTCCTGACCCACACATGGGAGGCAAAATGCCTGGAGTTTCACAGTGGGGTTGACCTGGTGTGGGATGCTCTATCATCCATGGGGAAAGGTTCTCAACAGGACACATGGCTTTAGGGTCCCACAGTAGGCTTTACAGGGACATCTCTGAAATGTAATGAACTATTGTTTCGCCTTTGTGGAACTATTCTTTCCTCTAATTATAGATGGGAAATACCCGACCCTTGGGCTGTATCTCTCAAGGGTACCTTCCCTAATTGGGATAAGTTTTACCCCCCCCCAAACCTTAAAGAAAATAAAATTCCTTTTTTATTTTTCAACAGTCCCTGGCTGTAATACAAATTTCCAGGTGCAGTCTTATGACCTTTGAGTGAAACCCTTGATTTAAACAACATCCTATTATTGGACCTACTTTGAAAATATCAATGTAGCAGCCTGGCATGGTGGAGCACACCTATAATCCCAGCACTCAGGAGGCTCAGGCAGGAGGATCATCACAATTTTGAGACCAGCCTGAGCTACAAAATGATCTCAACTGCATAGTGATACCCTATCTCAAAAAGTCAAAAAACAAAATCAGTGGAAATGATCTGAAGTTCTGTATGTCCAGGCTCTTATGTTGCTCAAACAAACCCAAGATTTCTTATTGCTAAATAAATCTCTCTACTTTTGCCCTACAGCTGTGTTTTCCCCACCTAATTCCAGGAAAATTTCCAGTCTCACTGCTTCAGCAAAAATCACACTTCTGATTTGTACCACCCTATCCAAGTCCACTTCTTCCAGTCTTGTAAAATTCTTAACCCATACACACTCCTCTTGTAACCCTAGTTTTGTCTTTGAATAAATCAATCTTCCACATTATACTGGTCAATTAACATGGATTGTTATGCTTCATGGTTTTAGACATAGCCCAGACTTGTTTGTAAAGGCTTTGTCAAAATATCTATGGCATCTCCAGTTAAGGGGTGCAAGGCTATTCCAATATATGGGTGTCCTCCTAATTGGTTCCTCCACTCATGAATCAGTTTTCTCCCATACTTTCCAAGTTCTTATGCTCTGGTAGCTCAGGAATATAACACACCCAAATCCAAGGCTCAACTAGTTAGTTGAAAGTTTCAATACCTAGGTTTATCCTCTTATCCAACTCCAGGATAAGAGGGACTCTCTAAAGACAGAGTATAACTAATCATCCAAATTCCTCCTCTAACCATCAAAAAAGAGCTCTATGCATCCTGGTGAGCACAGAATAGTGTCACCTTTGGCCCCCAACTGTAGATCCATAGTTCAACCTGTCTATCGAAGTCTAAAGGAAGCCAAGATCAGGGACGCTTTTCTCTGAGAATCCGCAAAACTAAAGGCTTTTAATTCCCTTAAACAACTACTGACTCCAGTTCCTGCCCTTGGTATCCCCAGCTCCAGCCATAATTTTTAGTTTGTTCATCACAGAAAGCAAGAATTGTCAGTGAGAGTCTTGACTCAGTGTTTGGAACAAACAAAAACAACTTACAGCATACCTTTCTAAGGACCTGGGCCAGGTGGCTAATAGACCAAATGGCCTGCCTGCCTTCAAGCTGTTATAGCTACTGGCCTCCAGATAAAGGAGGCTCTCAGGTTTCCAATGGCCTAGGCAATAGAGATTTATACTTCCCATCAATTACACACTCCTGTAATAAAAAGGTCAGTATTGGCTACTGACCATCAGGTTCTAAAATATCATATATTTTTCAATCTGAGGCTAAAAATCTGTTCGATTCTAAGTCCTGCCACCACCCTCCTACTCCTGAAGGATCCTAGCCCCACTCACTCCTCTGAACTCTGTTCCCTGATAAAATATTCTTTCACTCATTGAACAACAGTGATGGGCTCAGTACAGGCCTCCAAGAAGCTATGTATATATTAACAGTGTAAGGGTTGTCTGTGGTCTGTGCTGCTGAAGTCTTCATCGTGCATAAGAAAGGAAAATAAAAATAATAAATACCAGTGGAAAAACTACAAGTCCTTCCAGAAGCCCATCAACAAAGACCACTTGAAATACAGCCATCTTCTCAAACAGAGAGGCCACCGAGTGGAGGCTGTGGCCACCCCCTTAATTTAATTTCATAAAGGCACACCTACTGCCTGCTGTGGCTCAGGCTGAATTCTAAGCACTTTATGTGTAGCATTTCAGATCACATAAAAAAAAAAAACAAGGAGGGAGAAACCAGCAATATCTTTAGATCACTGATAACCCAAGGCAAAGGGAGGTGTAACATCTCTGAAGTCAAAACAAATCATAAACAGAGGAGCTAGAATTTCCAACCTCGAAAGTCCTCATTTACATCATATCATGGATAACAGGCTTGCTGCACATCAGTACTATTGCCGCTCTGAGGATATAAACTACCTTTCCTTCCTTCCATCTCCAGCAGGTGGCGGCAAAGCATCTGCCCAGCTGTGCAGCTGCCCTCGGAAGATTAGGTCTGGCTGAAAAGAATGGATGAAAACTGAAAGCTTTCACTCTAAAATTAGGAACAAAACAAGGATGCCCACTATCGCCACTACTATTCAATGTAGTGCTGGAAACACTATCCAGGGCAGTAAGACAAGAGAGAGAAACAAAAGAAATAAGGATCAGAAAGGAACAAGTTAAATTATCATTACTCCCAGATGACATGATACTCTACGTAGAAGACCCCCAAAAAGTCCATCAAAAGATTTCTAGATTTCATAGCCAAATTCAGTGGCATAGCTGGATACAATGTCAATGCTCAAAAATCAATAGCGTTCCTGTACACCAACAACGAATTCACTGAGAGAGAAATTAGGGAAACCACAACCTTCACAATATCATCAAAAAAAAGAAAAATGAAATACTTAGGAATCAATCTAACAAAAGCAGGAAAGGATCAACATATTGAAAAATTAAGGTGATCAAAAGAGGATAACACAAAATGGGAAGATATCCCTAGTTCATGGATAGGAAAACCAACATAGTATAGTGGCCATACTCCAAAAATTGTTGTCTTGGTTACTTTTCTCTTACTGTTGAGAAAAAAATACCTGAGATTGAAAATTATGGAAGGAAACGTTTACTTAGCTTAGAGTCTGTGGGGCTTTCAGTGCATACGCAGTTGGCCACAAGCAGAGCGGCACAGGGCGCAGGGGTACAGTTCATAGCACTGAAAGGTAGCAACATCAGCTAGAGAACAAGGGGAGGCGGGGCGGCAAGCAGCCTCTCTCCCTCCCTTACACTGCGTGCAAACTACCCACTCTAGGGCAGTTGTAGCACTCACGTCCATTATGCCAACGTTGGAGCATGAATCAATCATAAACTCTAGAAGCATGCACCGTGACTGCGTGAGGATTTGGGGGGGACATTCACACACAAACCATAACATTCCACCCCTGCCCCCCAAAAGACACATACCCATCCCTTTATGCAGAAGACATTCTAGTCTATCTCTAAGAGTTGCCAAAGTCCTAACAGATTCAGCATTGCTGAAAAGTCCAGACACCAAGTCTCCTCCTAGGTATAAGGAAAATTCTTAGGTGCAATCCTCTGTACAAATGAAGTTAAATAATTCCAACTTTCAATGGCACAAAACAAACGTTACCATTCTAAAAGGTACAAATAGGGAGATACAGAGCATTGGAACCAAAGCAAGTCCATATATCCAGCAGGGCAGACATTAAGTCCTATAGTTCCATGTTCAGTATCTGAAGTAATCTGTGACACATTGTGAACTCCAAGGGGTTCCATGCCTCCACCCCTGTGACACTTCTGCTGGTTACAGCTCCCACAGCTTCCCTCTTGGTCCTACTTTGTTGCTTCCTTGCAGCTTTCCTTAGGCAACCCAAGGTCCTGGCTTTTTTAAACTTCTGAGGTCTCCACCACCTTTTGCTTCACACTTCACAGACTTCCCTCTCTGGGGCACACTGCGTGGCCTCCCAGGCCTTCTGCAATTGAGAGGGGAGCCTTTTTAACCTCAGAATTCTTGAATTCTGTATGCACCTAAAACCAGTGCCACATGGATGATGAGAAGGTCTGCCGCCACCTGGAGCAGTAGCCAAACTTTACCCTCTCTTGGCCGTAGGGGTGGAATGCCTGGATCACTGGGCACTCTGCATCCAACTCGGAGGAGCAAATTCTCTATGCCGCCACCATTCTGGAACATGGTGCTCTGCGGCTTTCCTCTCAAAGCAAAGTCTTTCACCTTTACTGTTTTGAGGATGCAAAGGAGACGCTGCTTCTTGTGATGCCCTCATGCCATCTTTTCTATTTTCCTGTTCCATCTCAGCAGTGGAGACCTCCTCAGCTCTGTCTTAGTAGTCTATAGCTTTACTGCAGCTTCCTCTCTGGCCAAATTCACATTTTAAATCATCGTTCTGGGTTGTTTGATCTTGATTCTCAATATAAATCAGGTGAAAGCCTCCAACAATAGCCAGGCCACTGCCACAACATTAGACTGCCTTGGCATTTCTTTTGCCAGATTAATCAGTCTGCTGCCCTTAATCTCACTCTCAGGCAAAATCTCTGGACATAAGCAAGATGCAGATAAACCTTCTGACAAGCCATAACACAAATCTGGGGCCCAACAACCAATGCAGTCTTTCTTCCGAGCAGAAACCTCCACAACCCAGTCTTTACTGGCAGGATTTCTATCAGCCCTCTGAATTCTGACCAGAATCTTCCTGACTGAATAGCCGAAGGTGTTCTAGCACTTTGCTTTCAGGTGACATCTCTGAATCTTTCCAAATTTTTCCCAAGAGCCATTTCCAAGGGCTTTTGAACTGCGTTGTCAGGTATAGTCACAGCAACAACCCCACTCCTGGTACCAAATTCTACCTTAGTTACTTTTCTCTCATTGCTGAGACAAAATACCTGACACCCAAAATTAAGGAAGGAAACGTTTACTTAGTTTACAGTCTGTGGAGGTTTCAGTCCATACTCAGCTGGCTGAAAGCAGAGTGGCACAGGGTACAGGGGTACAGCTCATGGCAGAGGAAGACAGCAAAAGCAACAAGATCACAAGAGGAGGAGCAGCGGCAAGCAGCCTCCTTCCCTCCCTTACACTGTATACAAACTATATGCATCAGGGCGGGTGTAGCACTCACATTCATAATGCCAATATTGGACCATGAATCAATCATAAATTTTAGAAGCCTGCACCATGACTGCATGAGAATTTGGGTCATCATTCGGACACAAACCATAATAATTGTTACATAGATTTAATTCAATCCCAAGCAAAGTGCCATTAATATACCTTACAGAACTAGAGAAAATATTCGTATAATTAATTTGGAAATTGGAGAGACTTAGAATAACAAAAAAATTTTACAACAAAAGAAAGACAAGAGGCATCACAATTACTGATGTGAAATTATACTACAAAGCTATGGTGATAAAATCAGCATGGCACTGGAAAAAAAAACGGACCAGAGGGTGAATGAAACAGATTAGAAGATGAGATACTGGGGGAAGATGGCGACCAGGTGAGCAGCAAGGGAGCGAGCCTCTTTGATAAACACCACCAGCTCGAGACAGACTTGGCGAGCGTGAATACCGGGACCTCAGCTGGGAAGTTTAAACTGGGCGTATTTCTCTGAGATGCCGGGGGAGATGTGGTAGGGCGGACCAGGCTGCCGGGGCGAGACGTGGAAAAGTCC
>PVLD010036764.1:0-10749 GCA_004027595.1 Dinomys branickii
TTTCTTGTTTCTTGTTCAGGTTTCTTGAGAGAGACTCACAGTTTTCTGTTGGGACAAGGCCATATTATTTTCCCATATACCAAAAGATTAAGACAATATGTCGTAATATAGAACCTGGATTTGGCTTTTAGCTTTTAAAACACTTTTAAAAACCCATCATGCAATTCTATTGGAGTAAACACTAAAGCAAAACCGTCCATATTTAAACTAATTTCTTAATGCTTTTTCATGACAAGCTACAAGAAGGGAAAGATTTGAATCCTGGGATTCCTGCAGAGGTGAGTACGGAAGAAGATTTTTTTCATAAAACAAAAGTACCATAGATACATTTGATGACATAGAGCACCTATTTGAAATCTCAGAAAAGTTTCCTTACAGTCACTCACTAAATGTCAAGGGTTACTTCTTCTGCCCCAGCAAAGGAAAGTTTTCAAAGAGGAAAGATGAACTTGCAGTGATCATAAATCGAAGCTGACATTTTCTTGAATCCAAACTTCAGTATGGCTTTGCTTTTTTGTTTTTCTTTCATTGTTGTTTATTTTTCTGAAAATATAGCCAAGAACTTCTAATATAAAATATATCCCAAAGAAGAAATAACCCCCCCCCAAAAAAAGAAGAAATAACCCCAAATGGGGTTAGCATTGGAAGGAAAAATGTTGGGAAATTATTGCTAAAAACAGAAGGATACCGGGTCCTGATCTCATCAAGGATTTGCAGTCTTGAGAGAATTTTTGTGCGGTTAGGAACAGTTGTTGGAGAAAACCATCTGGACGTGTGCCTGTTAGCTGTGTGAGGGAAGTGTGTGGCCAGGATCGCCCGGCAGCTGGAGCCCTGGAGACAGGCACTGAGGAGGGTAAGCGGAGAGGACGTCATGAGCAGCCGTGACGGGGAAGCGATGAGACTCATCGCTGGGTGTGGCAGGTGCAGATGGAGCAGAGGAGGCCATGGGGCAAAAGCTACTTCCCGGGTCTGATCATGTTCAGGTTCACTGCAAAGCCAAACTCAGTAGAGGCAGCATCACTGCCTTGGGCAAGTTCACTTGTGCGGGAAAGACACGGTGAGCAGAACCACCGAGGTGGGAGAAGGGGAGGGCGGCGTGGAGAAGCTGGTTCTCATCTGCCAGGTTAAACACACCGCGGGAAGGACACCACCCTGTCACTGTGTCAGGCACTCTGGGAGGTGACAATCCCAGCGGGGACTTCGCTGACACCCTGGGGCATGAATCAGACCAAGCAAGACCACAGCCTCAGGATGACTTGGGGTTGCTGCTGCTGATCGCCTGGTGCAGAAAACTGATCCGACCTCGGAAGAAGGGGAATGGTATTGCTGCTTATCCTCCTTAACATCAAGACTGGTGCTTGCTACGTAGATTCGTGGTTGTTGAAAAGATAAACTCGAGGCTTCTGTAGGTAAATGGATGCAACTAGAGACCATACTCATAAGTGAGATAAACTGAACCTACATGTGTAAACATCACATTGTCTACCTGGTGTAGGAACCTGGAAGAGTAAGTGAAACTCAAAACATACAGTAGATGATATGAAAGGGAAGGAAATTACTCAAAAGAAGGAACAACTGGCATGAGGGAAAGAAGAAAAGGAAAGAAAGAAGGAAGGCAAAAACAAACACACACACACACACACACACACACACACACATATATATATATATAGAGAGAGAGAGAGAGAGAGATCTGGGATAACTGTACTGCTGATGTCTGATAGCATATTGAAAGGAACAGCCAATGCTTAATTTTTTTTTATTTTGACCACTTTTGCATGCTTATATTTGGTAATCTGAGCAACTGATTTGAAGACAACAATATGCAATGGAACAAGCATTGGTGAATTCCTAACCTCTTGTCTAGTGAAACTCTGTATTATCTCTAAAAGTCTGTTTTATCTAATAATTATTTTTTCATTCTCTTTAAAGGTTTGAACACTCTTCCATTCTTACACCTGGTCACCTGAGCAACATAGCTGAAGATAACAGTATGTAACATAACAGCCGCTGTTAATCCCTGTCCTTTTGTTTTGAAGCCCTGTGTCACTTTAATGTTCTGGCTTTGTGAGTTTTGTCGTCTGTGATGTTGGTGTGCTGCTATTGTTCTGTTTTTACTACTCTCTTTAAAATAAAAAAAAAAGAATTTCTGTCAAGCAGTTGTCTTTCAGGAGGAAGATGGATTATCTTCTCAAGATTATGTGGAATGGTACATGAGGACATAAGAGTAAATTTTAGAAAAATGGTTACTTGAACAGTATCGGCTGTGCTTTCCTGGTGTTGGTTTGACCTTCATTCGGTGAAGCCAGAGATTCACTTAGCACATGGCACAGGTTAGTTCTTCTTCTGAGCGCTGGGACTAGGGAAGAGACATAGCAAAGCCCTGGCTCCAAGTAGAAACCATCTGGCGTGGGAAACGGCCAAAGTGACCCATGGGGGTCTCAGAGTGGGCAAGTAGCCCCCTCTCCTTCTGGACATCACACCCTGTGGAATTACACAGTGCCTGCTGCAGGCCAGCTGTGGGGTATAAGTAAGGGACTGTTGGGGTGAGCCTAGGGCTGAGGTGCTGCAGAATAGTTCAGAAGTATAGGGCATGAAATGTTCTGTGAGATGAAGGCAATGGAACCAGATAGCCCAAACTAGAATAAAAGGGTGGCTCAGCCAGAATGAAACCAAAAGGAGGGAACAGAAAGACCACCCTGGAGAGCAGACCCTCCCACAGAGCTAGTGCAGCACACTGGGAATGAGGGAGTGATTCTCTTCATCCTTTTCCCACTGCTGAGACGCAGTACCCAGCACTCACAGCTGGAAGGAGGACAGGGCTAGCTTCGGCTCACACTCTCAGCGCATGGTCCGCTGGTTCCAGGGCAGACACAGCACATAGAAGGGTCTCTGGGAGGAAAAGCTGCTCACCTCATGGGGACCAGGCAGCAGAGACAGAGAGAGAGAGAAGGGAGGGGCTGGAGAGAGGTGCTTCCTTCCAGGTCCTGTCCCAGTGAATGGCTCCACCCTGGCCCCACCTCCCACAGCACATTTTACTGCAAACTACTCTGTGGGTGAATCTACCCATGGGCACAGTGCCGTGCGCTCCGGTCACCTTCCACCCTTGTGAGTGTGCTGTCTGAGGTGTAGACTTCTCCTGGAGCTCTGTGTCACATGTGTACCAAAATGAGTGCTCACGTCTTAGGATGAGGACGGTTGTTTATACAGAGGAGTGCTGTGAGTTATGGGGAACGGTTTCCTGCTGATATTCCTCAAGAAGCACAGATCATAAAAACTTACTGTTTTAAGTTTCAGTATTAGGTTGACAATATCAGGGCCCGGAAGCCAAAAGCAATAGAAGCCTCTTCTAGACTTTTTGGAAAACTCCAATTGAGCCTTTACTCTTCACTGACAGCACGGAATGGTCAGGTGAATTTGCCAGAAGAGCCAGTATTCAGTTGTGATGTGAGTGTGTAGAAAAGTCACTGAAAACTTCAGTGGTGAAGGGAGCTTTTGTTGTGGAAGCACAAGAGATCTTGTGGGGAAAGCGCAGGGATCAGCAGGAGAACTGAGCTCAGAGCCACACTGTACTCAAGAATGGCTTGATTGTAGTTGGAGCCTAGTCACTGGGTCCAGTCACTGCTGCGGGCTAGGCTCCAGACTCATGGGAGCTCAAGCTGGAAGGAGGGTTAAAGAAATGTGCATGTGCCACAAAGGCAGTGGAACCTGGCAAACAGCTGAGTAGGGGCTCCACCAGGCACCAGATATTGCTGCTGGAGTAGGAGTCAAGGCACACAGAAGTGGGCAGCTCTGAGGGAGAGAAGCAGCTATGCTGGCCACACTGGAAATGTTGGAGAGGCACAGCTCTGGGGCTTTTCTGAGGAGGACCTCACCTCTAGGGGTCATATGACCCATTGTCTTCAAGCCACTTCAATTTTGTGGGTCACTCCTACCTCATCTGTGTTTTTGCAGCAGCAGAAGCTGGTCCTCAGGAGTGTGTTGGAGGCCATGAGACGGGTTGTCACTGTCTCCTCCAAAATCCTGTGCAGTTCCTTACATCGGCAGGCACAAACTCAAATTGTGCAGCCCAGCAGTGGCCTAGGGAGGGTGGGGTGATGATGCAGAGTTGACAGAAGGAATCTGGCACAAATTGTTCATAATGCCACAGCTCACATTCTTCACTACGAATTAGTGAGGCTGATTTGACAGGCTGTATCATTATTACAGATTTATTTTGCTATTGTTGACAGAAAAATTGCATATATTTAAGGTATATAGCTTGACGTTTCAATATAAATGTGCATTATGAAATGATGACTATATTCCAAATAATTAAGATGTCTCTCATGGTTACAGTTACCATTTTGGAGTATGTACATGGGACACGAAGAGTCAAGATTCATCTTAGCGAATATCAAATCTGCAATAATGTTACCTCTCATCCTGTGCTGTACGGTATATCTCTAGAAGTCACTCATCTTGCATAGCTGAGATTTTAGGCCATCTGATAAATGTTTCTTTTTTCCTTTTCTCAGCCCCCAACTAACGCAGGATTTCTGTGTCAAAGGGTTTGACTGCTTTAGAGTCTACATAGAGATGAAAGCTGTGTATGGTATTTGTGTCCTGCTTATTTCAAATAGCACAATGTCCTCCATCTCCTTCCATCAGATATAGCAGCATTACCCTGTTTATAGAGCATATGTGCATACACACACACAGACACACTCACAGACACACACATGTACATATGTATATATTCTCACACACACACACACACACACACACACACACTTTCAGTTATCAGTTAAGGAGGAGCGAAATTGTGTGTTATGTGGCCTGCTTGAGTAATGCTACAGTGAGCGTGGGTGTGCCGATTTCTCTTCACCCCTGGTTTCCAATTCTTTTAGCTCCATAACCTGGAGATGGAAATCTGGATCAAACAGCAGTTCTACCTTTAGCTTTTTGAGGCAACTCCATACAGTTTCACTGAATGGCTGGGCCAATTAACACCCCCCAATAATGCGTACTGGTTCACTTTTCTGCACAGCCTTGCCAACATTTGTTGTAGTTTGGCTTTTTGATAAGACATTCTTACAGATATGAAGTAATTGCTTACTCTGGTTTTCAATTACATTTTTTTGATGATTAATGATGGTAAGTATTGTCATACATACCTTGTGGCTATTTGTGTCTTCTTTTGAGAAATGTTCTTTAACTTTCTTTGCCTATTACTTAAACTATTTCTTTCCTTTTTTCTGTCAAGATGTCAAATCTCTTTTAAATAAGATAGTAACTCCTGATTGAACATATGGCTCAAAGGCTGGGGATATAGCTCAGTGGAATAAGCACCTGTCAAGTGTAAGGTACTGAGTTCAATCCCCAGTACTGAAAAAAAAAGTCACATTAAACAATATGGCTTGCAAATTTTTCCTACTAGTTACCTTTTTAGTTTATTCCTTGCTTGCACTGATGAACAAAAATGCTTAGTTTGATGTAATCCCATGCGTTTATTTTCTAACTTGCCTCATGCACATCTGTGTAAAGTTTTCTGTTGTTTTCATCTAGAAATTTCATGAATTATTTTACAAGTAAGTTGAGTTACTGTTTTGAGCTGATTTTGCATATAATGTGTCATTTGGGGTCCAGATTATTTTTCCAAGTTGATATCATTTTTATGATACCTCTTACTGAAGAGATTACCCTTCTCTTCATTTTGTATTGTTTTTGTATCTTTGTCAAATGTGTTAATTTCTGCATTCTGTTCTATTGGCTGAATGGATTCTGTTCTATTCTTATGCCAAATATTCTCTATTATTAAAGTTTTGTGTTATAATCTGAAGTTAGGAAGTTTGATGCTTCCAGCTTTGCTATTCTTGCTCAAAACTCTTTTAGGTATTGGAGAATTTTCTGAATCCATATGAATAGGAAGATTGTTTCTTCCACTTCTACATGAATGCTATGAAAAATGTGATAGAAATTATATTAAATGTATAGACCATCTGTAAGTATGGGCATTTTAATAATATTAATTTTCCACTCCATAAACTCCAGATGTTTTACCATTTATTTGTATCTTCTTTTGTTTCTTTTACTAATGTTTTATTATTTTAAGTATATATGTCATCAATCTCTTTAATTTTATGAATTACAAAGTGTTTTTCTTACTTATTATTTTGTTGCTAATTTAAATGTGATTTTTCTCTGATTTTCTTTCAGATAGTTTGTTGTTGTAGAGAAAGGACACCGGTTTTGTATGTTGGTTTTGTATTCTGCAACTTTGTTAAATTTGCTAGTTTTAACAGTTTTTTCACAATAATTAGAGTTTTATATTTATACCATCATTCTACCTGAAAATAATAATACTTTTAATTTTTCCTTTCCAATTTTAATAGTTATATTTCCTTTTCTGGCCTGATCTTGCTAGAACATCCTATGCCAAATAGCAGTGCTGATAAAAGGAACCCTTGTTGTGTTTAAGCTCTTACAGAAACACTTCCACATTCTCCCTGTAGATTATGATTGTTCAGTGTGTTTTTCCTATATTGGCTCTTTCTGTGCTGGAATAATTTCTATTCATACTTTTTTGCTAATTTTACTATGAAAAATGATGAGTTTGTAAAGTGCTCTTTCTGCCTTCCTTAAGATGACCCCACCGTTTCTATCTTTCGTTCTGTCCCTGTGGTCTGTGGCACTGATGGGTTTTCACCATTTGAATCATCCTTCATCCCAAGGATTCATCCCACATGATTATAATATATGACCATTTCTATGTGCTGCTGAACTTGATCGATGATTTTTGCCTGTCTGTCAGGGACACTGGGTACCAGTGTGGTTTTTTCCCTCGTTTTGGATGTATGCCTGGTTTCAGAATCAGGTAATGCTGACCTCCTAAAATGAGTTTGTGGATTCCTTTTCTTTAGTTACTTTTTGGGAGAATTTAAGAAGTGTTAGTGTTACTTTTTTGACTGTTCGATAGGATCCACTGAGAAACCATCTGGACCTGGGTATTTCTTCACAGGAAACTGTTAATTCCTGATGCAACCTGGTTGTGCCTATTTAGCCTTTCTGTTTCTTCTTGATGTAGCTCACTAAGCTGCACGTTTCTAGGAGCACAACCGTTCCCTCAGCATGTCCGCTCTCGTGTGTAAGTCTTCATTCTCCCTCGTGGTTCTATGGCTTTCAGGGTCTCCTCCTTCATGTCTCAGATTATTTAATTTTAGTTTCCTCTCTGTTTTTTTCTAAGCAGGTCTACCTTAGCATTTATCAATGTTGTTACATTTTCCAAAACTCTAAACTTGGCTTACACGTTTTTCTTGTTTTTATGTATTCTCAGTTATGTTTACTTGTGCTCTGAACTGTATGACTGTTTTCTCTCCATTGTCTTTGAATCTATTTGTTCTTCTCTTTCTCATTCCCTGAATTGGAAACTTACATTACTTAGTTAAAATGTTTCTTCTCTGAATGCAGTTATTTAAGGTATAAATTTTCCTATTAGTACTGTTCCTATTGCATCCCGGTAAGCTTTGGTAATTTGTATCTTCATTATGACTTTTCTCTAGATATTTTTAAATTCCCTTTTAATTTCCTCTTTTCCTAGTGAATGCTCTTAGAATGTGTTTAGTTTTCCACCTGTGCATGAATTTTCCTATTTTTCCCTGTTGTTAATTTCTTGCTTCCTTCCACTGTATTCTGAGAAGATACTTTGTATAAGTTCATTCTTTTCTCATTTTAAAAATAAAAAAAGAAAACATATTAACAAACAGACTTCCATTTACAACATAGCACAAGAACAACACAAGCAATACTGAATTACAGACAAGTTGATAGGAAATTAACAATGACTGCTGTATTATATATGGCATCTTCAAAGTGGTTACACAGAAAAACAAATATAGACATGCACAATTGATCAAATAATTAATCATTTACAGTTCCATTCAATAAAACAATAGAAGTCAGTAGTACAACTATGTTAGCTATCCTGTATATACAATAATTTTCCCTTTCTTTCTTTTCTCTTTTCTTGCATTCCAGTTGCTCTCTACTTTTGAGCAGTTTCCTTTTGTTCCACAATGTCTATCATACTTTCTAAATTTTATTGACTCTTTCAGGTTCTTACACTAGTGAAACAATACATTGCTTATACATGCAGGTCTGATTTATTTCACTTATGAGTATGGTCTCTAGTTGTGACCATTTACCTATAAAAACCTCAAGTTTATTGTTTTTTTAGCTAAGAAATATTCCATTATATAAAAATACCACAATTTTTTTTTATCTATTCCTCAGTGGATTGACATTTGGATTGCTTCCACAATTTAGCTATTACAAATTGTGCCACTATAAACATGGGCACACAATATCACTGTGATATGATATTTTCAGTTCTTCTGGGAAAATACCCAAAAGAGGAATAGCTGGGTTGAATGGGACCTGTAGACCTAGTTTGCTGAGGAATCTCCAAACTGATTTCCACAGTAGTTTCACCAGACTGCATTCCCACCAACAGTGCAGAAGAGTTCCTTTATCTTCACAGTGTCCACAGCATTTATTTTAACTGTTCAGAGATCTCCCAGAAATACTTTTGTGCATGATTAGCTTCTGTGTCTGTACGTGTTTGGAAGGCTGGAATCTTCTACTCTACCATCTTGCTGATGTTGAGTATATTTTATTTGATTCTTTAATTAGCATTTTAAAAAATTTCTGGAATGTGTGAGCATTCTACTAGATCCTGAGGATGCAAACGTGAGTATGTCACTGTCATCACCCTCAAAGAAAACACAGTGATGATCATGCCCATTTTTTATAGATGTATATTTATAGTCCTTAGCCACAAAAGATTGCCTATTGCAAGGAGCAGCAACTTTTGAGACCCGGATATGAAACTGACTAACCATGCATATGAAGAGAAGCAGATTCTCTCTTAATTTAATTATAAAATGACTACAAATAAAAATCTGTATTTGTAAATTAAGAGACAATAAAACAATTACTTATCCTTAGGTGGGAAGAAACAAGAAGAGCCTATTTTTGTTGAAAATTTTCAGTCTGTCATTTCTTTTCCAAGCCACAGTAATACTCTCAGCTTTGAGACACAACAGCTCCCAACAGTGCTTAGAAAGCAAGTTCCAGACTTGTGTGTACACTGTGTGGAAACTCTGGGGGCAGTCAGGACAGAAGCAGGATCTTTCTGGGAATATCTCAAAAGTTAGCAAAAAGTAGAAATAGTAACACCATATTCTGCAGATTTTTTTCCATCCCTACTCAATTCAAATATCACGCAACATTACTCGGAAATAGGTTACACTAGTGAGCATACTGAGGGATCTCTGAGGAGCCCTCGTTCATTTCTCGGCCTGTGAGTGGCTTTAATCCTCTCTGCATACTTTGCAGTTCCGTCCTTGGCCAGGCTTATGTTACCCTCTGCTTCTTCCATATTGATTTCCCATCTTCTCTCATTTTGGACTATGAGGCCGTGTTTGCATCGTTGGCAATTCAGCTCAGAGACAAGTGGGAGGCAAGACATTTGCACAGATGAATATGGGAAATGAATAAAAAATCTTGGTGAAAAGTGCAACTACAGACCATGGGAAAACCTAAGGACTCCTTGCTAGGTTACATTTTCCCTCTTTCCCCTGGTACCACTCAACTTTAAGAGTGTTACTATGAAAAATTAAGAGCATGTGTCAGGGGAAGCATATATTTCAGCTAAATGTATGGTTTTGCAATGTCCTTTAGCATTTAGGTCGATTCTGAATTTATATATGCATTTAACATTCATTAAGATAAAACTTGTTCCTGGATTGAAATTCTAACTGCCTGCCATATTAGCTCTATGTCAGGTGGAAGTTATCTAACCTCTTAATTCTTCGCTTTTCTCCATGTAAACTAGGAATAATAAAGACAGTAATCCAAGACTTTCTTGAATGTTAAGTAAGAGAAAGGGAAAAGGCAGTAGCTAAAGAAGAGACGTGGAGGGGAAAGTGCTCCAGCTTTATGGCACATTTTGTCTGTGACACACAAACTTCATTTTGTAGATCTGATCAGCAAATACTTGGGGAAAGAATCAGGATTTAGTGGATCTGCCCTATGTGACCACATGTATTTTAATCTACAGAGAAATTCAATAAAATAAACATTTATACCAATTTAAGATAAGGAAATTATAGAGCAGGTCAAGTGAGTTTCTGTCAAAAAGACTGAATTACTAAACTAATAAGTACCAGATTTGATTGAGCTCATATTCTCTGATTTATTCACAAATTACAATGCTTCACAAATGAGAAACATAATTTAATCAGGAAATGAGAGTAAAATGTTATAGAGTTCAATTTTCTCTAATGGCTAAATCTTTCTCAGAAATAGTCTGTAACTAATGCATGTGTAAAAAAAACACAACGCAACACACATGATTTGATTGATGTGTAGTCATACTACCATGCTCAGTACATGCCTGTAAACCCTTTAACTGCGTCTGGATTAAAATGGCCGTACAAAGATTAAAAACACAAGCTGAAACATGGTTGAACATGAGATGTGGTACTATGGAGGTATTATCTTTTTCCTGTTCAACAGCAAGTTTACTAATAGAATTAAATAACTACGATGTCTGCAGACTCAATCCCTAATGAAATGAGACATGGCCTGGATTCTTTTTTTTTTTTTTTTATTTTAGAAACATAAAAGTACAAAAACATATTGACAAACAGACACCCATTATCATAGAAAATAGTACAATCACAACTAATCTATAGACAAGGTGATATG
>PVLD010036765.1:0-10737 GCA_004027595.1 Dinomys branickii
CTCTGTTTTTGAACAGATTTCCTTCATGACTTTTAGTTTATATTCCCACCCTCGGGTTCTTACACCAGTGATATAATACGTTGCCTGCACATGTATCGCTGATTTATTTCACTTATGAGTATGGACTCCAGTTTTGTCCACTTGCCTACAAAGTTCCCAAAATTGTCTTTCTTTATAGCTGAATAATATTCCATTGCATTGCCTTTGTTGCCTGCATTTTCTTTTGTTATTCTAGGTCGCTCCTGGTCTCAAATGAATTTTAGGAATGTTTTCTCTAATTCTATGAGATGTGTTGTTGAAAATTTGATTGGAATTGCATTAAATCTGTATAACAATTTTGGAAGTATGGTCATTTCCACTATATTCGTTCTTCCTACCCAAGAACAGGGATATCTTTCCATTTGCTGATCTTCTTTAATCTCCTTTTTCCACATATTATACTTTTCCATGTAAAAATCTTTTACTTTGTTTTGGTACCAGGAATTGAACTTGGGACCTTGTGCTTGCCAGGTAGGCACTTGTACCATTGATATCTCTGGCCCTTTCTTTCTTTATTAGATTCCTAGGTTTTTCATTTTTTGGGATGCTATTATGAAAAGTGTTGTTTCCCTAATTTCTTTCTCAGTAAGTTTGTTATTCTGTGTATAGGAAGCTATCGATTTTTGAGTGTTGACTTTGTATCTAGCTACATGGCTAAATTTGGTTATTAAATCTAGAAGTCTTTTGGTGGAGATTTTGGAATTTCTTCTATTTAGAGTATCATATAATCCACAAATAACAATAATTTAACTTCTTTCTTTCCTATCCTTATTTTTTCATTTATTATTATCTAGTTGGTCTGGCTAATGTTTCCAGAAATATATTGAATGAGAGTGGTCATAGTATACATACTTGTCTTGTTCCTGATTTTAGAGTCAAAGCTTTCAGGTTTTTTTCTATTTAATATGATGTTAACTGTTGGTTTATCATAAATAGTTTTATTAGATTGAGATAAAGACAATCTATTTCAATTTTCTGTAGGTTTTTATCATGGATAGGTGTTAGACTTTGTCAAATGATTTTTCTGAGTCTATTGAGATGATCATATGTTTCTTTTCCTTGGCTGTGCTAATATGGTGTATTACATTTATTGATTTGTATATGTTGGACCATCCCTGTATCCCTGGGATAAATCCTGCTTGATCATGGTGATAATGTTTTTGATGGTTTGCTGCTTTCTGCTTGCCAGTATCTTACTGAGGATTTTTGTGTCTGTGATCACCAGAAAGATTGCCCTGTAGTTTTCTTTTTTGGCTGGATCCTTCTCTAGTTTTGGTAGCAAGTAATGGTTGCTTCTAGAAATTAATTTGAGAATACTGATTCCCTTTCAGTTTCGTTAAAGAATTTGAGAAGTACTGGTATTAGGTCCTCTCTAAATTTCTTTGAGAATTCAGCTGTGAATCTATCAGGATCTGGGCTTTCCTTTGTGGTTAAACCTAATTGCTTGGATTTGAGTTCTATTTTTGATAAGTTTGACTATGTGTTGTTAAGGTTTTTTTTATTTTAAAGATAAAAGAATATAAATCCAAATAACACAAAACAATAAGGAAATACAAAATTGTAGAGATGATAGTAGGGAAATGACAATGGATTACATAATATTATCTTCACATTTGTTATTTAGTTATAAACCAGAATATCACAAAAACAATAAAGGAAATACACAATTATAGAGAAGATATTGGGGAAATAACAGTGGATGCTGTATTATAAAATGATGTCTTCGCTTTTGTTTCTCTGTTACACAAATGATGACACATTCGATTAATGAAACAGTTTTCTCCACCCTCATCTCCATTGTTCTCCCACCCAATCAGTCATCTTCTCTCTGATAATAACTATACTTTATGGTTTATTTACTCCTTGGGGCTCTCACCTTGGGAAGATATATCGCTGCTTCAAATTATGCTGTAACAATCATGGGTGCACTCAAATTACTATAGCACTAAGTGGAAAATCACCCTTCCTCAAAGATAGTACATAGGTAGGAGACCAGATACCTTATGGTCAGCACCCCATTGATAAGCCCTCAAGGCCCCCAGGGGTCCATTTGAGTCCGCAGAATTTCCCCTAAAGTCTGCTGGGCTCTGTCCCAATGAGGCGCTCCCAGGGGCCTGGTTGAGTCCTTAGGTTTTCCCTCGAAGACTGCCGGGCTCCACCCTGATGAGATGCCCCCAGGGGCCTGGTCTAGCCTGTAGGGTCTCCCCTGCAGCCTGCCAGGCTCCGCCCCAATGAGGCCACCCCACAGGGCCTGATCCAGGTACTCAGGGTTTTCATGTAGCCTGTGGGGAGCTCCCAGCCTTGATTCTCATTTCTAATCCTTCCAGGTACCAGGGGCCTTCCTGTTTCCCTCTTGCCATTCTCATGTTGCTATAATCCAGTGTCTGGGTGGCAATCCTCCAGGAGGATCTTTCTCTGCTGCTTACCTGGTCACCATCTGGGCTGGGATTTTTTCTGCTCCAGTTTTGGCCCAGTTCTTGGAATTTTGTTGTCCTTTTGCTGAGTTGGGAGGCTTCTGTGAGCACAGGCTTCCAAAGCTGAATCTGTGAGCATAGGAATGAGGGAGTGGGCCCAGGGTGTGTACGGAGTGGTGACTCCATCTTTCTCCTCCTCCTCCTCTAACTGTGCCATGGCTGCCACCCGAACTGTTTCTCAAGAAGAAGTCTTGTTTACTCTTTTTGAGGGTTTCAATTCTCATTTCAATTCCTTTGGTGCTGGGCATAAGTGGTATGAAGTCTCCACGTGTGACTCACTAAGGTAGTCCAGTGTGTGTAAGTTTAGTTATTAGTTTTAGGAGACAATTAGAGGAGTTTCTTGGGTCTTCTGTGTAGAGTATATTGTCATCTCTTAATCTCCAGGACTACTGCTTTTCATATATCTTGTCTCTAGCTGTTTACACAAGGTTCATATTTGCAAGCGGTATGAAGTCCCTTTCAGTGCTCGTATTAGGAGCAAGCCTCAGCCCTCCAGCTGATCGTTGACCTGGCCTCTCTTGCTGTTGCTCCTCTTCTGGTGTAAGGGTAGCGACTTGTAGCACATCATTTTAATATAGACAAGCCTCAAAATGTGTCTTAAGAAACATCCTGGAGGGATGGTAAAGAGTTAACTTTGCAGTTCTGATTTTGTCCTGAAATTCTTCTCCTTGCCTGAGTTGTTAAAGTATGTATCACTGTGGCCAGAGCCTGACCTGGTCACATGGTGCAAGGTAAACAACTGTGGCCAGGCCTAAACATTCCAATCTATTACCATGGAAACCAAAAAATGTATATAAGGTGAGAAAAAAGGCAGTTAAGGGCCACATTCTCTGATTGGAAATGGGGGGTAATGACTGGTCCAATTGGTTCTAAATTAAAATTAATTAAAACTCCATTTGTTCTGAATGAGTTCTTTGATCTCCTGCGGAGTATGACCCAATTTTTGATTTTTGCTGTAACATTTGGGGGCTCATCCGGGATGCTCTGCAGGGGTCCCCGGCCCCTGAACTCCTGGCCCTCTCCTGCATGGCTCCGCGCCCCAGCTGAATTCAGCTCTTGCCATCCGAGGAGGGCTAAGGCCTATAGGCTGTGGATGCAAAGAAGGACAAATGGAGTTTCAACTCTCTGACTGGGTAAGATTCTAATTGGTTTCTGATCTTCCTTGAGACTGGGTTTGGTTTGAAAAGGGCGCTTGGTACCTGGTACTTGGCACTTGGTTTTTGTCTGGCTTGTTTATCTGCTCTCAGTTGTGAGAGGCAGCCTCAAGCAGTCTGTTTCACACCCTCCAGAGCTGGGAGGGCACGTGAAAATGGCTGTGCAGTAAGTACTGGCCTTACCCTCTGCAGCAGGAAGCTGGTAGAGAGGGATGATGATCTCTCTGGCGAGTGCGGAGAGAAAATTTGGCTGTTTGTGTTCCAAACCAGTCTCTAATCTGAATTGGCAAAACGAGTTGGAGGGGCTAAATTACTTCTCCTGGGATTTTGTTGATGGTCTTGTCTGTCTGTCTGTTTAAAATGCTTGTTCTGTGTTAACCCCGCTGTACTTGCCTTGTTCAGTGTGCTCGCATCCTTTAGTGCACCTGCTTTCTGAGATCACAATAAAATGGGTTACATGGGTTGGGGGAGCTCTGATCATACTACTGCCTTTCCTACCTCTGGCAGTTGCTTACTTAAAAGCTTAACAGGTCCTGACCCTGCAGGGCAGCTGTCACTCCTGTTGTGTGAAGCTGTGTCTGCTGTGGAGACTGAGGCGGAGCCTGTAACAGATGCAGATAAAGGAGCAGGCTGAGCCGCCCCCTTTAGGAAAACTCCATTCAGATCGGTTCGCTAAAAGTGATGTTTGAGTTTCACCTCCCCACTTGGGGTGATTTGTCAACAGATGTTAACTTTGTTTACTTCGGAAGAGAGAAAACTTTTTTAAGGGTGGCTGAAAAATAAATGAGATTAAACATGGGAAAAATCATCAGGCTTTTGAAAGGGCTTCTTTCTGCAGCTTGTCATCCCACTGACCTACGTGAGGTGACAAAAGTGTCACAAGCTGCAGAAATTAGAAGATATTACAGGGATAAACAACCAAAATAAATACATAACTTAACAAATTGCTAATAATGAGTTTTTCTTTATGTGCCTGTTGAATTCCAAAATACAGGATGAGATCTGCCTGCAGCTTGCAGAGTCACTCCTGTCTGGGGTGAAAAACCCACCCCAATTCTCTTTAAGGGAACAATCGATCTTGTAATGGGAAAAGCTGATATAAAGTTAAAAGGGATAGCTATTGTGCCTAATGTGATTGGTGGTAATTGTCAAGGTAACATGTAAGTTTTTGCATGTGCCATGGATCTCTGGGTCTTTGAACAAAGAGAATGTATAACACAGTTGATTTTGTTACCTATAGCTTTCTTTGTTAAATATAAAGAACTCATGAGAAGATAAGATCCTCAGAATAAGACTACACAAAGAAACTTATTTTACACAAGAAATAACTAAAATGGGCCTATATATTTTATAAAGAGAAATAATGTTTTGAAGGCCAAATTGCTGCTGGGGTACATATGTCTGTACTTGCATTAGAACTTTGTTATTCCAAAGAAATCAGGTAATGGAGGTTATCACAAGAGTTAAGAGATGTCAATGCTTGCTCATCTCCTATAGGGGCACTGCAACTGGGATTGCTAACCAGCTACAGCTCCTAATGACTGGTTTAAATCTTTATAATTTCTTTAGATATATCTTTGCTATGTAAAGTCTTACAAAGGATTTCACAAGTGCTATTAAAAAGAGGAAAATGTCTACGTAAGTGATATTAACCTAAATTATAGTAAATCTTAAGAGAAAAAACACAGGAACACTTGCAAGGTCTGAGTATGTGATAATATATGTAAAGGTGGTGTCTAAGCTGAAAGCTACAGGAAGGGCATAAAGGTTGCTCGTATTTTTAAAGATGGAATAAAGTACTAAAATATATTAATTACAGGAAAAAAGATTTTTATTTTTCCAAGTTATTTTTATAAGAGATCTCTGACTTATAATTCAATGTGGCCAAAATATATTTAAGTGCATGCTGAATTTATAAACAAATTGTTTTGTGTATGTGTTTTTGTTTGTCTGTCCTATCTGTAAACAGCTGTTTTATTTGAGCTCAACAAATTTTCTTCTTTCATATTTTTGATTTTTGAGACAATTGTCTACAATCTAATTTGGTTTATAGATTAAAGATATGAATTACCAAGTTGCTGGCTAATCAAAACCATGTTAAAATTGGTTTTATAAATGTAATAAATATAGTTGTTTATGTATTATAACTTGAGAGTCTCTCAATGTTCAAAAGCTGATGTGTCTAACTATAAATGGATGTTCATAGGACAAACAAAGGTGGGTTAAGGTAATTAAATAAAAATCCCTTAGGGTGGAGAGAGATTATGATACAGGACTCCAATTGATAACCAGTTTTTGTTCATTAATAAGGAGCCCCAATAATCTCCATAGCCTTATGAGAGATACCTCAATAAACATTGTTCAAAATATATTATTGTGATGTTTACACTGGTTATTGTTAAAAGGTTAAATTTTCAAAAATAAGACAGTAAGGTTTTCTAATTAAAAGATGCTATTGGTACCAAACTAAACTAAAAAAATAATAATGAAAATTTGTTATTGCTCATTTCGTGGTATATTAAGTGTATTCATGCCTACAAAAGGTACAGTATTCTAAAATGTAAAACCAGAATTGTTTATATAATGTTAGACATCTGCCTTTCCCTTGAGTTCCAGATATTTGTAATAAAAAGTTCAGGTCAGGCCAGCATGATCACTCAGATGATAATTTTTTTAAATGAAAGCATATGTAATGTAAACAGCCCAGACAATGTTATAAATGTCTTAAAAGACATTCTGTTTTAAAAAGGTTGGATGAAAGATTCATATGTGTTAGTTAGCAATGATAACTAAAAGGGCTATTTTATTGGGCTATAAAAATGTTATCATACTTGTTATATAGCAATGCTATGTATGATTTTTTGACTTCCAGTTTTCTTTGTAAAACTATAACAGTTGTTCTGTTAACATTCCGCAGGGATTCAACTACTAGAACATCCATGATTGATAAAAAAAATAACAGTTCTCTGACTATACTTTATATTTCAAGGTACTTATAGTATAATGTCATTAATCTTCTCTGCTGGATGTCTAAAAACTGAGGTTTGGAGACCAAAAATTAAAAGACAAATTGGGCTTAGAGGACACCAATATTTTGGCCAAGCCCCCTGATGTCAAGTAACACCCAGGATATAAGAAAACCTCTGCTGCAACATCATAACTCAGTTGAGTCCCTGACCTTCTGATCAAGGAGAGTATGGGGCCACAGAGGAAAATGATTGTATGGTGTATAGTGTGCCTAAGGAGAGTCACCAGGAGAAAAGGTCTCCCAAGCTTTCACAGAAAGCAACTTGGTTGAGCAAAGGCTGTGACTCATCCTGATGGCTGACACTGACAGAGGTACTGAGCAGTACTGTACATGGTTCCAAGGTAAATCCTGAGGAGAGTTAACTGACCTTGGTAGGTAATAAGACATTAATTTTAATCAGTGCAGGTCTCACTTTGACTTGGTCTTAACCAACAGAAAAGTATAACTACAAGATATTAATAGATAAAAAAATAAATTAATAAATAAGGTGTACCAGTACAGTTAGGAACATGGGGACAAAGATATGTTTGTGTATTACAGGTCATAAAACACCACTGTGGATGCCATCCTGGAACATGGGGCCATAATAAAAAAAGAGATCTTCAAGCCCATGGTAAAGTCTGCTGCCAACAGACCTGTCATGGATCCTACAATGGACTGATTATATTAACATGCTTGTGTCTCTTATTTTTTTTCTGACAATGCTAGTCATATTTTAGCTGCAGCAGTAAAAAAGACCTCCAGTCTAACAAATCAAGAAAAACACCTGTGCAGCTACACCCCCAGTGCCCTTGGATGGACCATGTTGGACTTAGCCAGGCTGTACTTGATTCTCTATGCCTTCCTTGCACCCAACAAGCTATGGCGTCCATCATTTCGATTTTTGGCATAAAAAACCTCCATTTTGGAGAACTCCACTCTATGTCAAGTAGAGCCCAGGCTGTCATTATATGACATATTTTGTATTTCTTAAAGAAAAAAATATGCCATAGAGGGGGGAATGTAAGGGGTGGCGACTTTTAGCACATCATTTTAAGATAGACAAGCCTCAAAATGTGTCTTAAGAAACATCCTGGAGGGATTGTAAAGAGTTAACTTTGCAGTTCTGATTTTGTCCTGAAATTCTTCTCCTTGCCTGAGTTGTTAAAGTATGTATCACTGTGGCCAGAGCCTGACCTGGTCACATGGTGCAAGGTAAACAACTGTGGCCAGGCCTAAACATTCCAATCTATTACCATGGAAACCAAAAAATGTATATAAGGTGAGAACAAAGGCACTTAAGGGCCACATTCTCTGATTGGAAATGGGGGGCAATGACTGGTCCAATTGGTTCTAAATTAAAATTAATTAAAACTCCATTTGTTCTGAATGAGCTCTTTGATCTCCTGCGGAGTATGACCCGATTTTTGATTTTTGCCATAACACCCGGTCATGCACTGGGTATCTTGGGGGGTCAGTGCCAGGGGTGGCGGCCAAGGGAGCATGATCCTGGGTTGGGAGTGGGGCCCGTGACGGCTCTACATGGCCCACAGTGGCCCGAAGTGGCACTGTGCGGTGCATGCTGCCCAAGACTGGCTCCATGTTGCAGGGCTGCAGTTCCTGGTGGCAGTGATGATCATGGCGTGGGCTCTAGTCTGAAGTGGGAGGAGCTCTGGATCCTCTGGGCAACTGAATGCGCTGAGGGATGCAGTGGAGGGCGAGGAGAGGGCAACCGTGGTGGGCGAAGCGCGGGGTGGGATGAGGCTGGGCCGGGGCAGGTTTGCGCCCAGCGGAACTGGCATGGCTGATAGAAGAGGCTGGGGTCCCTGTCGCTGTGCTCTGCCCTTGCGGTCGGGGCTCCAAGCTGTCGCGTTTGTCAATTTTATTTAATCTTTCAAAGGACAAACTCTTTGTTTTTTTCCTTTCTTGCTTTAAGAAAAGAAAACAAAAACAAATTTACAAATACAAAGACATAAACAAAACATTACAAATGATACAAAATTTCAAACAAGGTGGTAGGAAATTAACAATGGAAGAACCAACTCTTTGATTCATTGATTCTTTATATTGTTTTCTTAGCCTCCATTGCATTAATTTCTGCACTGACTCTTATAATTTCCTCCTTTGCATGAGCTTTGGGCTTGACTTTTTCTTCTTTGTTTAGAAACTTGAGGTTCAGTGTAGGTGGTTTATTTGAGCTTTCTCTGTTTTTCTCATATAGGAACTCACCACTGTAAATTCCCCTTGTAGGAGCACTGTCATTGCTCCGCATCAGTTCTGTTATTTTATTATCATATAATTGTAGACATGATTTGATTTCTTCTTTAATTTTAACTGTGACTCAACAATTGTTCAGGAGGGTGTTATTTTATTTCCATGTGTCTATTAAGTTTTTGTGGTTTCTTTTTCCATTGATTTCTAATTTCATTGCATTATGGTATGATAATATGCATGGGATAATTTGAATTCCTTTGTGTTTACTTAAGCATATTCTATAAGCTAGTACATGGTCTATTTTGGAGAATTTCCCATGTACAGCTGGGAAGAATTTGTATTCTTATGTTCTGGGTTGCAACACTCTGTAGACATCAACCAAGTCCATTTGTTCAAAAGTTTGGTTCAGTTTTGATATTTCTTTGTTGAATTTTGACTAGGGGATCTGTCTGTTTGTGACAATGGGGTATTGAGGTCCTTCATTACAGTTGTATTAGTGCTTATTTGATTTTTCATGTCTGTTAATATTTGTTATATATAGTTGGGTGTGTGTTGGTATTTAGTACATATGTATTTATGATTGTTATGTCTTCCTCTTGGATTGTTCCCTTTTCAAGGTTGTTGTGACCCTCCTTTTCTCTACTAATCTGTCAAAGTTTGAAATCCACTTTGTATGTAAATAGAATAGCTACCCCTGCATTTTTCAAGGTTCCTGCCTTTTATATATGCAATTTTAGTTTAATTCCTGAGTTGATGCTAATAAATTGCTTATGACAAATAGCTTTATTGATAGTATTTAGAACCTTTAGGAAATGATTACTTCTCAGAGGTGTCTCACAGGTGTAGCTAGCTTTTGGGTTTCGAGTCTGTTGCAAGATCCTACCTCTTCAATTTATTGAGGGTGAGAAGTTGCTACCTGTTTAGCCTAGCCCCTGATCCTTTTGCAGTGGCCTACAGTATTGTTTATGACTCTCAGGCAATCTCATTCTTTGCATATTGGGAAGAACAAATGATTAGAACACATGTCACCTTGTTAAAGTAGTACAATCAGCAATAACAGTAGCATCAAAAACAGTTTAGATAATTACAACTCTGGTAACTATTAATTTGCCAGCTTTAACCCTATGAACTGGATTTGTGGTCATATAGCAAAATCTGAAACAAACCAGAAAATTGTGTACAGTAAATGTACTCTCCATATGGCAATTTTACCCTTAGGTCAGAAAATTTAAGTGAGGTTAAGGGGAAAAATAGAGAAATAGAAGCAGAAGAAGAGATTTGAAGCAAGACTGGAGGACACAGGAAGATTAATTACACAAACTTTGGGAAACTGGTGAAGAAGACAGGAGGGAAAGAGAGAAGGAAGAAATAAAAACAAGAACATAACCAAGCAACAACAACAAAAAACTATAAATAATGTTCACACTCTTACAAAAACAAGAACAAACAATCAAGAAAAAACAAAACACTAGATAACAAAACAAAAAGCAAGAAAAGAAAAGAAGAAAAAAATGTCCACCTCGGGGCATGTCTCTACTGTCATTGGTAGCAAAGTTGGCAAACAGATTTGTGTTGATTAATCCCAGAAAGCCAGCCTTAGATTTATGGTGGGGCAGTGGATAATTCTAGCAAACTCGCATCATTAGTTCCACCGAAGCTCAGATTGGTTTCTGGCTGAGTTCAGAACCCAGTTTGTTCAGCCTGAAACACTCTTTGTGCCTCCTGCCATCTTGAACTTGGTTCCCTGCTTACCTGAACTCTGCTCTTTGACCTCCTGCTGACTTGAATTTAGTTTTACCTTACCCTGACACTGGGAGCCACTAAATAGAGTCAGCCTGAAGTTCCTCTG
>PVLD010036766.1:0-10739 GCA_004027595.1 Dinomys branickii
CGTCTGGGACTTTCCCACGTCTCGCCCCGGCAGCCTGGTCCGCCCTACCACATCTCCCCCGGCATCTCAGAGAAATACGCCCAGTTTAAACTTCCCAGCCGAGGTCCCGGCATTCACGCTCACCAAGTCTGTCTCGAGCTGGTGGTGTTTATTAAGGAGGTTCGCTCCCTTGCTGCTCACCCGGTCGCCATCTTCCCCCCTCGCCTGCAACCTACTTTTGAGACCCTTTCTCTTGGGAGCTTTCTCTCAATAAACCTTTTCTACTCCTAATCTTCTTTGTCCTCAGGTTGAGAGTTATTTTTCTCTGTCACATTATTGCTACTTAACAGGTGATATGTGAAGTTTTGAAATGAACAGTGTGTACCACTATACACCAAGCAATTGTTTATTCATTTCTAATGTGATCTTAATGTGGATTGCATAAATTGACCTTTCAAATTTTTCCTATTGTGAAAGGTATAGGAAACCCCTAGTAGTTGCAAATATAATTGATGCTTACTTGAATGTTACCAGCTTCCTGAAAGTTGATGAAAAAAGTGGCAGTGGCAGAAAAATGTCCAAATGACTGCTGAATTGAGTACAAAAAAAATTAATAAAAAAATGTCACGTTCAAAAAGATCAGTCTAAGTCAGATGTGGTGGTGCATGTCTGCAATCCCCGCACTCAGGAGGCTGAGGCAGGATCGTCATGAGTTCGAGACCAGTCTGGGCTACAAGACAACTCAAGGCCAGCCTGAACTGCACAGCGAAGCCTTGTCTCAAAAACTACAACAAAACAACATTAAAAAAACAAAACAAAATTAAAAAAACAAAACAAAGCCCAGTCTAGGGCTGGGGATGCAGTTTAGCAGCAGAGCACCTGACTGGCAAGTGCAACACCTTGAGTTAAATTCTTGAAACCAAAAAAAAAAAAAAAATCAGTCTAATTGTTTTTCTGTTCAAGGACTGTTTAAATATTTGCATCTCAAAGCCTAAGATTTATTTACTACATTCCTGCATAGCAACCGTCCCAAACACAATAATGCAAATGGACATCTGTTTTATCATGCTCATGGACTGTGCTGCAGGAATTTAGAAAGGGCATATCAAATTCAGCACATCTCTCTGCCATAATGTAAGAGGCCTCAGTTTACAAGATAGAGCCAGAGTCTTAATCAACAGCTTAAGTCTCAAATCATTTAAAAGTTTCTTCATTCACAAGTCTTGTGGTTAATGCTGGTTTTGATCTAGCAGTAATGGCAAACCATTTGGAGCTTGCAATGATAACAAGCAGCTGGCAGCAGCACCAGTGCCCTAGGTTTGCCACCACTGTTCCGAGGGGTTGCTGGCTTTAAAACTTACATGTGGTTTCTCCGTGCAGTCACTTGCATTTTCTCACTGCGCAGCTGAATTCCAGGAGCAAGCATATGAAGAAAACCAAAAGGTAGATGTATTACCTTTAATAAGCTTTAGTGATCTGTCCTCAGACCCTAAAAGACTGCCCAAATTTAAGAAACTGTAACGTCTATTGATGGCTAGTGTGTTAAAACCACATTGTAAAAAAACATACGGGAGAAGTATCAATGTGGTTGTTTTGGGAAAATGCAATCTGTTATATGCAGATTGATCATGTTACTAAAGAAAATATACAAATGGACAACAACCAGATGAAACTGCGATCAGCATCATTAGTTGTCATGTATATGCAAATGAAAATCACAATAAAATATTATCATACACCCCACTAGAATTGCTAACTAAAACCAGAATATATGTACTGTTAGTATTTATAACATTTGTGTATTGCTAGTAGGAACAAAAATATTGCAACCATTTTGGAAAATAGCCTATCAGTTTCTTACAAAGTCAAAAATACCATATTGTTCAAAATTGGTCGAAAAATGTTTAAGCATTGACTGTTCCTTTCAATAAACCAAACACATCAGCAATACATCTATCCTAGTTATCTTTGTATATGCATATACATTTTTTCATTTTTAAGAGAAAAGAAAGAACACTAAAAATAATAAAAGACAAATACATGAACAGAACAGCATAAAGAACAATAAAATAATACAGAATTTTAGAACAAGGCAATAGGATATTAACAATGGTTGTGCTATTACATAATGTTATCTTCAAAATGGTTGCACATGTAAGATTGATCAAACAATTACACATTAACAGTTCCTTTCAATAAACTCTGCATCATTTCTAGTGGTTTCTTTTTTTATTATTTGTTACTGTCTTTCATTGTTTGATCAATCTTGTATTCTTGCATCTGGTGGACTGAGCAACTTTGTTGAAGATAACAGTATGTAATGTAGCAACCATTGTTAATTCCTATTATTATGTTTTGAGGTCATGTATTGTTTTTGTGTTGCTTTGATTTTGTCTTCATTGTTGTTGTTTCGTTAGTTTTTTAATCTTTAAATTAAAAGAAGTAACTGCTGCACATTTATCTGAATTTCCACAATTATGATCTAGAAAAAATACCATATTGTCTCCCTACCTAAGTACCTGAAAGAGTAAATGAAACTAAAAGGTACAGTAGATATTGTGAAAGGGCAAGAAACTGCTCAATAGAAAGAACAACTGGGATGAGGGAAAGGAGAAAAGAAAGAAGGAAGGGATATACAGACACAGGATAGCTAAGATAATTGTGCAGAACAGTGGCCTGTCTAGGCTGAAGGTAGGTAGGAAGAAAAATACTTCTTACCACCTTCTGGAAGCTGAAATGAAAGCCTGTGTTTTAAAGTCAGCCAATGACTCAGCAACCCTAAGGAATTTTAATCTAAGGGAATGATGTGGAGATAGGTGGGTAGTTGAGAATTCAGTCATGCCTGTCATGATGTACCAGTAGCATTTTAAGTCCAGGAAAACAATGCCAAGTCCACCTCATTTACTGGCAAATTCAGTAATGTGACATTAGTGGTGACTGTCTTGTCTGGGATCCCTTTGTTTTCTTCTCATCTCCTGACTTTGGTTCTTAAGACTCCTTATTGATTCAGGTAGCTACAGCTGTTCTTCCAATAAATGTACATTCAGCTTAAGATACTTGGGGCTTCTGTTGCCTTATAAAAAGAAACATGACTGAAACAAACTCATTGGTGCTGAATGATGGAAATTTTCCCTCTTATGCAGCAGGGTATTCAATAGGAATATACAGTTGTGTTCAGTGTGCCTAATGACACTGCTGTTTTCAATAAATATTGGCTTGTATTAAAATTGTTTTAATAATAATTGTTCTTCACATTAATTTTGCAGATAGTGATAATAAAATGCTTGGCTTCTCGACTGCTGTAACATCCTTATTTCATAGCTGCATAATTTAAAAATTCAGGCTCATACAAATGACATCCTCTGGAATAAATCCTTTTCCAGTGGAATATTTCCTACAGTCAGTTGATAATTTTGTTGACCAGCTTCAAGTCACCTCTGATGCTGATTCTGCTCTTGTTTGTTGCCTCTATTCTTGGCAAAGAATTAGAACCTTTTTGTTTCCCCACCTATGAGCAGATATCTTAGGACTTGGTTCCTTCAGCTGCCTTTGTGCTACCTCTAGCCAAGCCTCCATCACACTGAGAGCACTGCATTTTAGTAATTCTATTGATTGCCAGTCAACAGATTTCCCTAACACCATTTTCCTGCCAGAACATCCACTGGCTGCCCTCCAGTAGACACTGCCGCTTTCATGGGCAGGCTGCCTGCTTGCTTATCTTCCTGCCTACTGCCTACTGGCAAATTCCCCTAATACCACACTTGGCCAGAGCAAATGCTTATTATTAACTGCCAGAAACTTTGCAGGTCATGTTTCCCATGACTTGGTCTGGTCCCTGGGGCTGATAGTTTGTCTCCCAGGTTCTGATGGATGATTTGGTAAAATCAGAGTTTTTGTTTTCATTTATAGTATAGTTAAAATATGTTATTGTTTTTATAATTGGCCTAGTTGGATTGGATGATGTTTCTCCTATTCTGTGTTCCCTCTCTCTCCTTTTATTCCCTTCCTCTGTCCCTGTTTTAAATGTGGTTAGAGAAACTTTCATCCTTTTCCAAGCCACCAGGGAAATTTCTGAAAATATTCTCCAAATTTGAATTTACAAAGGAGCCTTTGCAATATGGTGAATTTACTTCCTTTCTATGAAAAAAGGTAAATAATAGAGGCTGAATTTCAAAAAAGGGAGAGATTAGATTTTTCTTGGTGTCTTACTTTCTTCATTTCATTTTCTTTATGTTTTAGATCAGATTTATTATTTGATGAGATCAATATAATGGTAGAATATTGTTGGTCAAGACACAAAATAGCAAAAGTTGGGATTAAGTTTTTTCTCCTATTGCTTCATAGAAAAAAAATTTAAAGACCTTAATTGTAGTGTATGTAAGCATAGAAGCAAAAACTACCTAAACATAGTATCTTTTTCAAAATATAAAGACACTTGGATTTAGAAATCTGCCAAGTTTATATGTATATCTGTGCTATTTATTGTATTGGTATCTTATAATATTTATCAGGACATATATATTTTCTGTATTTTCTAATAAGATACAGACAAATGTGGGAATAAGACATGAACTTTTTATATTCAGGATTAGTATTCTGGTTTAAAGGTACCCAAGGGAAGTTGAATTATACTTCCTAAAAAGAGCATTTTTGGAATTTTATTCACCAGAAAAAAAATACCAAATTAATATTGTGTATACAGATGTGATTAGGTTTTCTTATACTTAAATAATTTCTAAAAAATTTTTATACTGTAAGGAAGGATGAAAATATAAAAACTACTTATCCATGATTACATATAGTAGGTACAGGCTTTGGGTTTATTAATATGATAGCTAATGATGTCCAATATCTTATTTATGTGAGTTGGTTCTTAATATCCCAAACTAGAAACAACCTTGGACCAAATTTCTTTCAGTATTGTTTATCAAAATAAGTTACAGAATAATGAAATCAAAATAATGCCTGAAAAATAGCTATTTTTGTTTTAAAAACAATTCCTTGGACTAGGATTCTTAGGAATCAAAATACATGTTGTAGGTGTTTCCACATTTCAGGTGTTTATGGGTGCAGTTTGTAGCCAGTTCATTCTAATAGATATACAGTAAGACAATGTTCTTGCTTCTGGTACCAAATCAGATGCTTTTAACTGGCTGTTATTTTATTTTCAAATGGGTGAACTTTTTTTTTTTTTTTTTTTGGCGGTACTGGGGATCGAACTCAGGATCCTGAGCTTGCTAGGCAGGTGCTTATTCCACTGAGCTATATCCCCAGCCCTGGGTGAACTTTTTAACTTGGTTTTTAAAAGTTACTGAGGCTAAAGTGAGTTTTAAATTTTTTTTTCTATCTCGTGCTGTGCTATTATGGCTGATTGCACGAGCATGGATGGAAATCCAAATTGATTTTTAAGGATATTGTTGAACCGGCCTCCTATATTCATATTTGTGACATTTTTCCGTGTGAAGAGGTGGTAAATTTCCAAATGAGAAACATGTTAAGTGCCTAACTTTTTACAAAAGTCTTATATTTATTGCCTACTTATTTGGTGACCCAAACCATTTGCAGTACATAATTATTTATTTGCATTTTAAGCAAATGTATAACTTTGAGCTGATGTCCTTAAGGACTTGAGAAAAGTACTATCCACAGACACCATATTATAGAAACAGTTTAAGAGATAATTGGTTATCTTGCGTGGTCCAGTGTAGATCTCCAAAGAGCAATGTACTTGAACTATTATTACCTCCGTTTCTTAAATAAATAGTCTTATTTTCATAGAGAACTAGGTAAACACATTCGTCTGATGCTATCTCTGCATTCCCTGGTACCATCATCTCTATTCTAAATAGTTTATGATTTATATTGTCATCCTTTTCTCTTGACTAATTGGAATAGCCTATTTTTTAAAAGAAGGTCTAAATGTAGATAAGAAATATTGGGTCAGTACCATCCTTTTTGTTGTTTAGGGGTTTGTCTTATCTATCTCTTCCTAAGCCCTCCAGTATAATAACACTCAATGCAGTGTAAGCCAGTGGCTTGATTGCTTTTCTACTTTCTCAATAATATCATTATTTTGGGTATATTTTCTTGAATACCCACTAACTGTACAGTACTGTTTTATATCTTTTTTCTCACTGTATACTCCAAACCACATTTTTGGGGTAAAATATGCATTTAGATGTCAAGCAACTGGTATCTAATAGATATTTTAAAATCAATACATAACTTGCAATATGATTTTGAAAAGCTTTCTCAGGTCCTCTCTAAACATGGGTCTCATTTTTTCTGCACTATTGTATCAACAAAATCAAATACAGGAAATAACTTTACAATGAATGGAAAATTAAGCAGACTGATGGACTGATGGGTGGACATAAGTGTGATAAAACAGGGAACAATATTATTTATAGAACCTAGATGGTACATATATGTTTGATTCTTTCAAATTGTGTTCTTGAAGCGTTTCATTATATAACTCTGAAAAACCCCAATACTTATTCATCTTACATTTATGGGCCGATTTTCACAAAAAATATTGACCCTCACCTACTCAGCCGCACATGTGCATTGTTCTGTGACTTGCTTGTACTACTTTGCTCCCGTGTAAGGAAATGCAGCACAGCAGCTAAAACAGTCTCTGAAGCAGCAACTTCTCATTTTCTGACTCCTTCATTTATTATCATTTGAACTTTAAGATTCCTCATCTGAATATTAGGAAAAATACAATGCCTATCCCATATGATGCAAAGAGTAAATGAGAGGGTAAATTTCAGCCACTAACAACAAAGACTAGCACATGTTAAAAGTTCAGTAAATCCTAGTACCATCATTTAACTGGTGAAAGTCTTGCTTATTTTTTTCTCTGTACTTTTCTTACCCAGTAGCAGGCTTCCAAAACAGCAAACAATGCTTCCTCCAAATAGGAAATGATAGTAGGGCACATACATATAATATTTTTGTATATTTTGATAATCAGTAATCAACATAGTAATCAGTATTATAAGTGTGAGTTTTTAGTATTCTGATATTTATACTGCATCTCCTCTACTGAAGGCATGAAACTGAATCAACAGCATCTTGAAATAAAGGAGGACAATATTTGTGATCCACCCCCTCCAATTTTAATTTGAGCTATTCTTTTTTTTTTTTTTTTTTCGGTACTGGGGATCGAACTCAGGACCCTGCGCTTGCTAGGCAAGCGCTTATTCCACTGAGCTATATCCCCAGCCCCCCCTCCAATTTTAAATGTTAGATGAGAGTTAACAATTATTTAGTTAAAATAAGGAAAGGAAGTTAATTGCTAATGACTTTTTAATACCTAAAACTATTACTTAACATGAGTTGCTCAGTAACACAGTTGTTTTTTATTGACCCATCAGTTTTGCTCAAAAGTAGATAAATTACAACATATTATAAAGAAATACAGTATTATTTACAAATGTTTCCTTTGAAAACGTGAAGCTATAAACCCTCTGTCATAGATTTGTAGCAAGATCACATCAGGTGTTATTGTTTACATCAAAAATGACCCCCCAGAGCCTGCATGCGATCACAGGCAAACAAAATAAACCTCTGCCCAAAGTTGTGGACATCTGGAACTGTGTCTTAGTGACACGAAAAGTGGCTAAGACATCAGGTAAGAGCTACATTTGTTTAATAAGCACGGTGGTAAGATTTAAACTATAGCAGAACTAACTGAAGTTTGGGTCCTTAGCAATTCAAGGAAAACAAGCAAGCTGCTTCCTTTTGATGTCTACTCAAGCCAGTGTCCTGTAGTTGGCAGTTACTTCAAGTGAAACATTTCTTACTTTTCCCCCAAATGCAGATGAGTTGTAAATCCAATATTATATCTGATTGATATTCCTTTAAGCCACATTCCAAAACTCAGCTTATTTGCAGAAGACTCCAAGGAGTATTTTTAGTTTTCTAAAATTATCAGACTTCCAATGGCAAAGGACTTTTTAGCATTCAAAATGCTTCAAAATATTATAGGTGGATGAAAAGGAAAGGGAGGGTCAGAAAAACATGAGTTTCTCTGTTCTGTATAAATTCCCATTGCACCTTCTGAAACCGGCTTACATGCAGGGAGTGCTCCACACAAATCTATTGCTGATGCTGATGACAGACTGCACATTTTGGGTGCACTAATGTCCGTGCTTCTAAAACCAAAGCAAGCAATCATGTTGACAAAGGACCACATTGTCAGCCACTTCTAAGTACTGGTAGTTAAGGGGATCTCATCAATTTATTACAACTGTAACTCAAATTCAGATGCAGTGTATTTTTTCAACTTGATCATTTAGGCTCAAGCACAATTTCTCTGGTGTTACTTCTATTGTCTTTATATGGGTCTTGGTGTCAAACATTCTTGTGAAATCATGTTGAATATATTCACAATCACTTGTCTCCATATGAAGTATGAGGTTTCTGTGCCCTAAAAACGTAAGTAATAATTAGGAAAAGACCTGCATTCCATATTGTGAAATTAACCTAGTTTATTGCAATGAGTTGTCAGTTTTTAGAGCAAGAGGAGGTCACATTAGAATCTTATTCCTTTGAAACCAAATCTTTTAAGTTCTTTACATATTTTAGATGTTAGTCCTCTGAGGAAAAGCTGGCAAAACAAAAAGTTTCCATTCTTTAGAGTGTCTCTTTCCTCTACTGGGTACTTTCTTTGGTGTGCAGAGCTTTTTATTTTGATATGATCCCATTTGTTGATTCTCAGTTTTATTTCTTGAGACACGGGTTCTGCTCAGAAAGTCCTTGCCTATGCCTATGTTTTAAAGAGTTTTTCTCTTCCATCAAATAGTGTTTCATTTAAATATTTAGATCTTTGATCCATTTTGATTTTAATTCAGTAAATAGATATATGGCTCTACATTCAATATTCTGTGTGTGGACATCAATTTTCCCACCACCATTTAGTAAGGTGCCATCTTTCCACTGCTGTATATTTTTGGCACATTTAGCAAAGATCAAATTACTGAATGTGCATAGGTTTGTTTATGCTTCCTCTATTCTGTACTTGTCTTAATTATTTTCTCATTACTGGGACAAAATGTCTAACACAAGTTAAGGAAAAGCTTACTATAACTTACAGTTTGTAGAGGTTGCAGTCCATAGTTGACTTGCTTCAAGGCAAATTGGCATGGCAGAGGAGAAAAAGGTCCATGGTGGGGCAGGCAATAAACCAGCAAGTGAAGCAGTAGCAAAAATTAGCCCGTTCCCTTTTATCCTATCCAGGCTACAAACCTTTTGGGAGGTTCCACCCACATTTAGGGTGAGCCTTCCCATAATCCATACCCGAAACTATGGTAAACCAATTAGTGTGGACTAATCCAGTACCACATGCCCTTAATCCCAGTATTACACACCCATGATCCAGCCACCTCTGGAAAGCCCCACCTATGAGCTCATGCGGCTTTGAGGGGACATCTACATACAAGTCTGAGTAGTTCCCTTCACCCACATATCTGTTTTTGTGCCAGTACCATAGATTTGTGAGAAATACTGTTGGTATTTTGATTGGGATTGTATATATCAGTTTTGGAAGTACACCCTATCTATTCTGCCTGCATTGCTCTGCCACTGAGCCAAGTGGCAAGCCAAGTTAACAGAGATAACTTGCCTTTTTTTTTCTTTAGTAGACAAATCATTTTTATAAAGTTGCTCAATTAAAAAAATATAAGTGAAAGAAATTATGTTCATTTTATACAGTTATCCCATTAGAAAACAACTCTTAATTAAGTTGGGATAATATAAAGACCTTGACCACAAACTTTATAATCTCTTGAGGTGATACAACTAAAAGTTCTGTGTAGAAAGTTCTCCCTACACAGGCTACTTTTTTCCTTTATATATTTTTATCCTTCAAAAATTTTCTGAATGATATCTGTTTAGAAGTACAAAGTAAATTTAATTTTTAAAAGAAGATCAAAGTGGATTGATAAAAAATTTACTATAATCAGAGTAACTTATGGCTAATAATCTTTTTAATAAAGACAAAATAAATACAACATGCTGCTTCTATGAAGCACACGTTTCAAAATAATAGCTAAGAATATATCCAAAGTTAGGTTTCAATACTTTTTCTGGGCTTTTTCTCTAAGTCATTAGACTGCGACCTAGACTACTATTTCATTTAAGAGATTAAACAGTAAATTTAGAGAATATCAAGTGGAGATATCAAAGCTTTAGGCAAAAGGGTAGAAAGCAATGAAGTGTTCTGGTCATCTAGAACATTAAAAAAATCCTTTAAAAACAAAACAAGTGAAACAAGTTTGTAAGAGTCACAAAAATTACATACACACATTAATAACATAGAACATGGATTACCTTTGGAAAGAATCATACTGAAATGTTTGGTTTTAATGCATTGAAGATTTTTCTGTTTACATATATTTAGGCATGTTCAATAGGTGCTTCCCAAGATTTCAAACTAATTCAGTCTTGTGCACATAAAACCTAAAAATAATTTCTAGCAGATTTTACAGTGATTTTCTCAGGTATGAGAAGAATGCACACTCTAAAAACAACGTGCCAGACAAAAGTTTGACAAATGATTGCACCATAAAACAGTGTCTTACATACAGTTTGCAAGATATGATCTCCTGCTATAAATTAATGCTATACTAGATAGTACTTATTATAGTGATCTTTTAAAAAGCAACTGCTGACAAACGACTCTCTTTTCACTTACAGGATTTATACAAGTTTACAAGAATGAGTTCAATGTTTGGCGTGGAAGTGCACAAAGACTT
>PVLD010036767.1:0-10738 GCA_004027595.1 Dinomys branickii
GGGACTTTCCCACGTCTCGCCCCGGCAGCCTGGTCCGCCCTACCACATCTCCCCCGGCATCTCAGAGAAATACGCCCAGTTTAAACTTCCCAGCCGAGGTTCCGGCATTCACGCTCACCCAGTCTGTCTCGAGCTGGTGGTGTTTATTAAGGAGGTTCGCTCCCTTGCTGCTCACCCGGTCGCCATCTTCCCCGGATCTTTAGTACTAGTTTCTATCAGTTTATTGAAAGAAATAGTGCTTATGTTGTTTGATCACTTTTGCCTGCCTATATCTTCTAATCTGAGCACCTACTGTTAAAATAAAAATAACCATTGTTAATTTCCTATCATCTGGTTTTGAAGATATGTATCTTTTTTTTTGTCTCTTTAAAATTTAAAAAAATAAAAGAGTAAATCTTCCTCAGGGTAATAAAACAAAATATCGGGTATGCAATCATAAAAGGTTAACAGTAAAAGACACTGCCAAAAACATCACACATGAAGCACCCCATGAGTAGGAAACACCATATTTTCAGTTCAGGAGAGCAATTCCTGTGGACAAGGATAATAGTTATTTATGTTATTTACTGTTTCAGGAATGATTCTAAGTAATATATATGTTAATAATAGAACTCTTAATATTCAGTGAGTTATGTATTATTATCAACATATATTATTAAAAATTAATAATAATACTCTATCATATTTCTCATATTATAGACAAACTAACTGAAGCACAAAGCCTAGATCACACAGTTAATAGGTGCACAAACTGAGATTTGAACCTAGGAAATCTGGATCAATACACATGACAAAAACTCAATGTTGCTTCCTATTTGGGATGATTCTATGAAGAAGCAGAATTCTCCTTATCTGAAGAAGAGATTTAGAAAGGATAAGGCATATCCAGGGAGAATTTCATGCAAGAAACAGAATCAAAAATTGGGATTAGAGCTGTGCTTCCTTCAAAGCCCACTGAGTAAATCTTTGTGTTTGGGAAAAATATTATCTAAGGCAGATGAGCAATTTAAAGTAATCACTAATATTTCCTAACTAAGAATTTGAAGTCTGAGTCACTCACAGAGTTTAAGGGTGGATGACTGGAAATACACTACCCTTAACCCAGGAAGCTACTTTGGAGAATCAGTACTGTGCTTCTTGATCATTTTTCCATGTTGGTTTTTTTGCCTCCTTTCAAATTTTGCCTCTTAGCTCCATGAACACCCCTTCCAAAATAATCTTTCAGAAAAGAATATGAGCTCTTTTCTTCACATACTCCCCAAAAGTCTTTAATGACTGCTTACTGAGGACAGATTAAGGCAAAGCTCCTTAAAATAGCATCCCAGATTGTAGAAATCTGATCTCAACTGCCTGCCTTACTGTCCTTTCTTAATATCTCTCTTAGCTTTAGTTCAGTCACGTGAATTCCCTCACTAGGTCTTTGCAGTGCTGTCTCCTCAGTCTAGAAGATGCTTCCTCCTTCACCTGTCAAATATATCATTCGTCATTCCTGGCTCAAACAATGAAAGAAGAAATTCTACAAACTGTTTCCATCACTTAACGTCCATAAACCCACACTCTACTTTCTCTCCTGGTACTACTAGGTTATAATAAATTAATTGCCCTAAGGTTGAAAAACTAACAAAAGCACAGTGACAGCATTATAGAGAAGTAACCTACCCTTGTCAGTCTTTCCAGACAATCAGGAAATAACCAAGTTTTACCTGTTAAGTGAACCAAGATTGCAAAGAAGTTGTTGCACACATTGGCTCACATGGTATCAAAGGTTCTCATGTAGTCAGATAGCCCAGTTAGAAAAAACTGAAATTCATTTCTCCTTGAAATCAAGCTATCTTTACTTGTAGATGATTGGATATTTTACACAGAAAACTTCAAAACACCAGCAGAAGTCTCTTATCACTGATAAATTCAGCAAAGTGGCAGGATACAAAATAGACACAAAAAAAGTCAATAGCGTGCCTCTACACCAACAAGGAACCCAATGAGAAAAAAAAATCAGGAAAACAATCCCATTTTGTGTAGCTTCAAAAAAAATAAATACTTAAGGGTTTTTTGTCTCTTTTTTTTTGTGACAGGGTCTTGCTATGCAGTTCAGGCTGGACTTGAGCTCACTTTGTTTTTTTTTTTGTTTTTTGTTTTTTTGTTTTTTTGTTTTTTTGTTTTTTTGTTTTTTTTGAGCTCACTTTGTAGCCCAAGCTGGCCTCAAATTCAAAATGATCTTCCTGCCTCAGCCCCCTGAGTGCTGGTTTTACAGGCATGTGCCACCATGCCAGGCCCAAATACTTAAGAATTAACCTAACAAAAAAAGTGAAAGACCTCTCTAATAAAAGCTATTTTACTCCAGAAGATGAATTGAAAAGGACATCAGTAAACGGGTAGGAAAAATGAGTATTGTCAAAATGCCCATGAACATTGGCCATGAACACAAATAAAATATAGCTTTAATGTAATTCCACGCAATATACCAATAGTATCCATCACAGAACAAGAAAAAAGGAATTCCAAGATTTACACTAAACAATTAGAGACCCAGAATAGCCAAAGCAATCTGGAGCAACAGGAGCAAACTAGGAAGCATTACAATCATGGATTTCAAGTTGTACTATAAAGCAACAATATTTGAAAAAAAGAAAAACATGGTATCAGCACAAAAAATACATACATTGACCAATGGAATATAAATGAAGATGCATAAACAACCCTATACATTTTCAGTTGCTTGAATATTAACAAAAAGGCCAAAAACAAACACTGGAGAAAAGAGATACGTTTTACAAATGGTGCAGTGGAAACTGGCTTTCCATGTGCAGAATAACCTGAGATCCACACTTCTTATCTAGACTAAAATCAAATCAAAATGGATCAAAGACTTAGGTATTAAACCAGAAACATAACCTGCTGGAAGATTTAAAAAAAAAAAGGGGGGGAAAATTCTTCAAGATACAGGTATAGGCAAGAACTCTCTAAACAAAACCCGAACTGCACAAGAAATAATACCAAGAATCAACACATGGGACTATATCATATTTAAATTCTCCTGCACAACAGAGGAAATAGCCAACAAAGTGAAGAGACAAAATGGAATGGGTTGTGCTTGCCAGCTACTCTTTGGAAGAGGACTAATTCTTAGATTATATCAATAACAAGAAAATAGATGCCTCCGCAAAGTAAAATGCCCGATTAAAAATGGGCAATTGCAATTAACACACTTCTCAAAACAAGAAGTGCAAATGGACAGTAAGAACATAAAAAGTGTTCGGCCTCTGTAGCCATTACAGAAATGCAAATTAAAACAACACTGAAATTCCACCTTACCCCAGTAAAAATGGCTATGATCTAGGATCCAAAGAAACAAACAAATACCGACACAGTTGTGGATAAAAAGAAACATTTCTACATTGCTGATGGGAATGTAAACTTGTACAGCCACTACAGAAACCAATATGGAGAATCCTCAAAAACTTAAAAATAGAAATTACATTTCACCCAGCTATTTGTCTTCTGGGTATCTTTTCAGAAGAGTTAAAGTGAGCATATCAGAGTGATACATGTATACCCACGTTTATAACACTGCAATTCACAACAGCTAATTTGGAAGTGGCCTATAAACCCCTAAGCGGATAAATAAAGCAGAACAGATTGATCTGTAGGAAGACACATGCACCTGGAGATCAAAATCCTAAATGAAATAAATCAGACACAGGATACTAAATAGTGCACGGTTTCTCTTACATGAAAAACGAAGGTATAAATAACGTAAAGCACAAAATCAAAGAACAATAACAGTAAACCTGGAGATAAACTCTGTGGAGAAGGGAATGGGATCTGGAGAGGCGGGTACAGGGTACAGACCTTCGTGTATTTAACTACATAGATCGGAGTTGTTTTTTTGACAACTAAGAGAATAATCCTTGCTCCTAAGACTATCGCTCTACTGCACGACAGATCCCACATCCACTCATAAACCCAATGCTGCCATAATCAGCTCCTTCCCTCTGATTATCCCCTTTACCTCTCCAATACATTGTCCTTTTGGTGTCATATCTAAAACATATTTGCCCTACCCATGATTACAAAGATTTTTCTCCTTTTTTTTTCATTTCCTAACTTTTACATTTAGATATATAGTCTATAGTGAGTTGTTATTTTGTATAAGGTGTGAGGCAAAGATCTAAGTTCATTTTCCCATTGATACCCAATTATCTCAGCACTATTTTCTTGAAAAAAAACGAGCCTTTCATAAGTGGAATTTTCTCAGTATTTTTGTGAAAAATCAATCGATCATAAATGCAAGTTGTTATTTGTGCACAGTCAGCTCTGTCTCATTGAGCTTGAACCATTAGCACATAATATAGATTACTACAGCTTTATAGCCAGTTTAGAAATTGCATGGTGTAAGATTCCAATTGTGGTCTTTAAAAAAGTTGACCACTGTAAATTTTCATTTACACGTAAGTTTTAGAAAAATCCTATCCTTGTTAGTTCTTACACCTCACAACTCTATTTCTTTTGCACCTAGAACCCACAAGGTTAGATTAATCAATTTTTCCTTTTAGCTCAATCTCTAATCAAAAAGAATTTATAAAAGTTCTTTGATAAGTATATCACTACATGTCATAACAATACCTTAGTTATCCTCTTCAGAGCCAGGAAAAGTTTATTTCTCAGAGAAATGTCCTTATGCCTCAGGTTATATGTACAAAAATATTTATAACATTCTTGTACAAAGCAGTAATAAACTCAAAATATGCTACATGCCCATCAGCTGAAAAACAGGTTCAGAGCCGGCACTCACAGCTTTGGCTTCGGAGACCCACGCTCACGGAAGCCTCCCGACTAAGCCAGGGGAGAGTGGAGTTCTGAGAGCTGGTCCAGGGCTGGAGAGGGGAGGGCGCAGCCAGGAAAGGAGGCAATGGCGGTCGGGAGCAGTTGTCAAACCCAGTGTGAGAATGAGAGGTTGCGACAGCCACTGGGGCAGAGTCCCCACCCTGCGGCAACCTTCCTCAGCACCTGGAGAGAATCAATGCAACTAGTACACAGCCCGCCACACCCGGCTGTGTGCCTGGCTCGAGGTGGTGGCCCCTGCCTCTCTGCTGGGTGAGCGGCTACCAGTGGAGAGCAGCGGGGAACCTTGGCAGCTAGCCACAGCGGCTCCCAGGGATCCAGCCGAGGAGCAGACAGGGGCTCCAGCACCGCAACGGGAGGGAGATGCAGATGGAGGTGCATCGTGTGGCTCCACGTCCTTCTCACTCCAACTTCAGGCAGGAAGCACAAGGTGGGTTGCCGGGACTCAGCTCCCACCCTGAACTCTCACTGGGAGCACCTTGAGTCTCAGCGGCTTGAGCAAGCACTGCCTGTTCCTGGCAACAATGGGATGAAACCACGGACTTCAGGACTCACCCCAAACTATGAATGTGAGCACCAAGAGGGTCTCCTTACAGCTTACCAATATGAACCTTGCATAAACCCATAGCGATGGATTAGATGAAAAGCAGCAGACCAAGAGTCTGAAAAACAACAACATACTCTATACAGCAGACCCAAGAAAATCTCCAACTCTATTCTAGAACTACTCTTTAGACTCAGTTCCTACCCTGAACTAAAACAGTGAGAACGGGCTGGGGAGATTTCAAGCCCTTATACCGAGCATCGTAAGTTTGTCCAATGCTCAGCTGCAAGGGGTGGGGAACGGTAATACTGGAGATCAGGAGGAAGGAGGAGGAGAAGAAAGGGCCTCTGGCATCGAGACAATGGGACAGAGCTGAACGGGTCACTGAGGGTGCCCCGATGGGGGGGCATGCCCCGCAGCTGCTCCACTGTGGGCCCCACGGCTGATCTGCTGTGGGCCCAGCAGCTGCTTCACTGTGGGCCCCACGGCTGCTCCGCTGTGGGCCCCGCAGGCTGCTCCACTGTAGGGCCCGCTGAGGGCACCTCACGGACTGGACCTTCCCCCACCCATAGCACAGTGACAGGGTGGAGCCAGGTAGTCCACTGTGAGCATACATGCTTTTCCACCTCCAAACATGGCAGTTTGTGTACACCCATGTATGTTATAGTATGGTCTGAGGCAGCTATGTCTCTTCCCAAGGCAAGAGTCCAGGGGTATAGATAAACTCAGGAACACAGTTATTATCACAGGGAAGATGACTGATTGAGTGGTAGGGAAATGGAGATGAGGGAGGAGAAAAATTGAATGATCAAATGGGCCATCATCTGTGTAATGGAGTAACAAATGTAAAGGTAACATTACGTAGGACAGCATCCAGAGCTAATTCCCTTCTATGTTGTCTATAATTTGGTATTTCCTCAATCGTCTTTGTATTAACAGAAGTGAAGAAAACTTTATATTATACAGCATCCAGTGCTAATTCCCTGCTATCTTCTCTATAATTTGGAATTTCCTTTAATGTTTATGTGTTGACTAATGTGAAGATAAACATTATGTAATACAACATCCAGTGCTAATTCCCTACTATTTTCTGTATAATTTTGTATTTTCTGTATTGAAAAGAAAAAAGAAAAAAAACAGGTTCAGAAAGCGTGATCATATTTGTGCAGTGAAATATCACGGCACCATTTAACAAACTTAAATGATACCCATCAGCACCAATAAATCTCATAAAAATAATCTAAGTGGGAGAGAGAATACAAAAGGAATATGTATATACCGTATTCCATTCACACAAAAGTACCTTTCAAAACAGAGTTGAAAAAAATAGATGATACAATTAATATTTCACTGAGTGATGGCAGAACTACAACAAAAAGAGAAATGATCATGGATACAGTTAAAAGTGTACTTAGGTCATTGGGGATGGGAAAAAAATAACGTGATGTGATGAGGTAAGTGGAACTTTTCCAAGATTACATCAGTGATCTAGTTCATAACACAAAGGGTGCTCACACTGAGCGCGTGCTTTGTAGATACCTTTTTTAAATGCACAAATGTTTTATTCATGCTTTGTTTACAAATACACAGTGAAAATAATATTTTTATGGAAACTAAGTGCAAGCTTTTTATATTTAAATGATCAAAAGAGAATTTTTCAACAGCAACAGCTACCAATTTTCAATGCATTTGAAATCTAGACTTTTCATCTTCGGTCAAGGAATACCATTTTAGAAGATTTATTTCACAGATGTGCTTGCAAATGTACAAGTTGCTATCTGTTCAAAGTCATTCATTTAAGCATTGCTTACAGTGGTAAAGAGGTTGATCCATTGAATGTACAATAGGTCATTGTATTCTAGTCAGTGATAAAAGTTCCAGTACAAACAAGTTCCATTTTGAGATATATCTTACATTTATAAAAAAAAAAAAAAAGTGTAGGTAGCTTTTGCGTATTGGTATGGAAATATTTCTTTTATGCCATATATTTAGATAAGAAAAGTTCAGAATAATATATTGGTATATTTTATTTTCAAAAAGATGAAAAGCTATCTAACGTTGTATATGCCTACAAATACATATAAAATTGGAAAAATTAGAAATGCAAAAGTGAGTGACTGCACATTACAAAGATCAGATAGTCAGAAAATATTCACAGTAAATATTTTAACAAAAAAAAATATTTTAACACATTCTGTTTTTAAAAACTTTAATTTGGGCTGGGGATATGGCTCACTGGAAGCATTCTTACCTTGCATGTACAAGGCCCTGGGTTCAATTCCCAGCACCACACACACACAAATAATAATAATAATAATTTTAAAGTAAAAATAGTAATAATTTAAGCATCATACAAATGAGCATATGTCCATTTTATAATTGCATGTAATGCTATAAAATAGAGCATGTACAATATATTCAATAAAGTCATAAAATATATTTGTTCCATTCATATTCAAATTTTATATTTTATACCTATTCATGGTTAATTTATATTCAGAGTTATTACAAAAGAGAATGTGAAATGAGTTTATGCACTGTGTCCAACATAAAAACCAGTAGAAATATTCCAATTTGAAATGTGTCATAATAAAGTGTAATTTAAAAGTATGCTGTGAGTTTAAATAAATTTTACTACAGTAAAACACACATTGCCATTAACTTTGAACAAATCACCATCAACTTTACTTTGAACACATTTATTCAATCATTCTTGCCACTTTCTAAAACAGTTTTGAAATTCTTTTCCATGTGTTTTTAGCTGCTCTGTTGTGTCTGCTTTGATGTCCTGAACTAATTGAAAACATTTACTTTTCATGGTCACTTTTACTTTTGGAAGAGCCAGAAGTTTCAAGGTGCCAGATCTAGGGAATGAGGTGAGTGATGACACATCGTAATGGTTTCACTGGCCTGTCTCTCCCCTGGGTGACACTTGGCAGCAACGCTCACCATATCTTTTTGTAGCACTTCCTAAAGACACTCACAAAAGAGGACTTCCAGACCTGCATCAGAAAGTTCCAAGAGTATGGGATAAGTATGTTCAAAGTGAGAGATAGTATTTTGAAAGGAATTAATCGAAATGTGTCTTTTATTGTAATAAATTCTGTCTCCATCTAACACCATAAATCATCAGTACAATAAAGAAAAGTGAGGACTTAGGATGTATCTCAATGGTAGAATGCCTGCCTCACATGCACAAGGACCTGAGTTCAATCCCCACTACTAAGTACTAAGTAGGAAAAAAACGAAGGGAAGAAGAAAATTGAAAGCCAATCCAATACCGAGATTTGTATACTAAATTCTGAATAAAGCCTGGAAATTATAAATTGCCCTTTGTTTCTGTTTTTTACAATGTTGACCAAACTTGAGTTTATGCCAGAGATGCAAAGATAGTTTTATATTAGCTAATCTATGAACACCACCTTATCACTCATCAACAAAGAAAAAATTCTATATTTACTAAATATTTTCACTAAATATGCTAGTTTACTACCTGTAAGTTTAATACAATTCCATACTCATTCATACTAAGTCTAAAAAGCTATGCATGAAAATTAATCTTGTGAGTGTCCAAGTAAATCCAAATTAGTTAGCTTTGTTGGTTTTGGCTCAAGTTATAAGTTAGGAAATAAAAGCTTATTGCGAAAAGTGAAAGAGAGAATGTTTGATACCTTAGTTGTTTATAACAATGAGTCACACAACTGCACAAAACACACATCAGGCTAAGGAGTGCCCAGGACAAAGGAGAAGTTGTTTTTTCTATGGTAAATGGGTGCATCCATGCATATCCAGCCTCTCTCTCATCCCTGAGACACTTCCTTGAACTCAACTGCAGAATCCATCCTTCAAGCAGTGAGAAGACAAGCCCCATTTGTGCATTTTCTTGTAACAAATTGTTTGCCTCATAGACTCTTCCTATTGTTGCTTCATTCCTTCTCCAAGGACACCGTCTCAATTGATAGGTGTTTAATCTTTCTCCTCACAAAGTTCATTACACCATAGGTTAATTAGTGACTTTCAAACCTAGGGTCCCAAAGATCTTTTGTCTGATTAAACCTTAAACATCTATTGAGGACCAGACAGATAAAATTTATACCATTCTTGTTAATATAGAAATTACAGGGAAACCTGTCTTCCTTTAAAGGAGTCAAGATACTGATGTGGCCAAAAGCAAAGTCAGTTGCTCACCACCATAACAGTCCTAAATTATTGCAATTCAACAGAATATACAAGGGGCATGGATACAGCTCTGTGATAGTGTTACCTAGCATGCAAAGAGCCCTGGGTTGAATTGCCAGCGCTGAGCAACAAAAGAAAAAGAAAGAAACACAGAATATTTAAGCATTTTCCCAGAATTAAAATCAGAAAATATTTAACTTATGGTGTACTTATAAGATGTGATAAAGGTAGGGCTGGGGAAGACTTAGGGAGTTGTGAGCAATGGGAAACTAAGAGTCTTCTGCCCATTGGAAAACTTAGCAATGACAGCAAATGCTTAGGTGCATGAGAGGTATTATGCTAGTGTCATAACTAACAAGCTCCTACTCCCTTGAGCTACTCCATGAACCTGTGTTACTGAGTTGCCTGTAGACACTATGAGCTGCAATCTGAATGGTGAGTTCAATTTACTTAGTTATGCTAATTGCTCACCATCCAGAATTCAAGTAGTTGGACGTTACAGGTTATGGCCTTCTCTACTTTTTGTTCTTGTTTTCATTCTTGAAATAAGTTCTCACTATCTATTCCAGGCTGACCTTAAACTTCTATGCAGCCCAGGCTGGCATCCTGAGGAGATCCTACTGCCTCAGCTTCCTGAATGCTGGAATCACAGGCATGTACCACCATGCTTGCTTATGGCCTTTAGCCAGTAGTCCATGAGTAGGCAATGAAAACTAGGCTGGTGATGTTTAGAAAATGTATCTTTTCAGGACATTCATGACCTGCAAATTGTTCCACTTAATCTGCTTATCTACAGCCAAGACCAGCTATGATCACCCACAGGGAACAGAAAATGCAATGATCTTGTACTTTTCGTCTTTTCTTGCTTCCTCTCCCAATCGGCCTCCAAGGTAGTCTCTCTAGACCCTCTTGCCTTAACTGCTGTGTTCCCAAAGCTGTGAACAAAGTACTTTCATTAGCCTGTTCTGAATAAGTGTCTCTGGGGAAACTTGTTTATTTTTTTCCACTCAGTTGATCCCCCAGTGCATTTTCTCAATAGAACATATGTAACCTGTGTCACCTGAGCAAACTACAATCTGGGGTGGATGGGGGAGTTCATATCGTTCTGCTTTGTGAGGTCACTAGCTTCATTTCTCCTCAACCGGGAAAATCTAAGGTGACATTGCTTCT
>PVLD010036768.1:0-10738 GCA_004027595.1 Dinomys branickii
CAGTCACTGGAAGCCTCCGCGAGGAGGGCAGACCAGCCCGGGCGCCCCACTCCAATCACAGCTGCGGGGGCGCTTCGGAGAGTTTAAATGACCCTCTCCTCCGCTCCCCGCGTCGTTCCCTCCCCGAGCACTCATCCCCTCTAAACCCAAATAAATCCCGGTTTCAAAACTCATCAGTTAGTCCTCTACTTCAAAGATGACACGGTTCTCCTCACACCCCTAAAACGAAGGAGTAGTGCGAGCCCTGTGTAACTGACTAGAATTTCCTCACACTCCAGAAACTCAGCAAAGATTTTTTTCCCCACCGCTCCGAAACCGGCAGGTATTTCCTCACAGCGTCCTCGAACTGCGAGGGCTCTCCTGGGTCCCCACACTGACAAGCGCTCTCCTGCTAGATCCTGAAATTGACAGGAATGTCCTCCTCGCAGCCCCAGAAACTTACGAGAATCTCTTCACGACTTCTCCACCTGACAGGAACCTCTTCACGCCTCAAGCGTGACAAGAATGTCCTCAGTCCCCGACGCTACAGGGACCTCCTCATGCCCAAAAGTGCAGGCGCTCCTCACGCCCGCGGACGTCTGTCCCAGCTACTCGCCGGCGGCCGGCTTCGCTCCCGGCAGCAGCGCGGCGCCTCGCCTCTCTCCGCGGAGGCGAGCCGGCCAGTTCCGGCCCTAGCGACGGCGCGCGCCGAATTGTGGGATCGTCACCAGAACGCCGCGGACGCACCGGAAGCGGCTGGCCTTTCCCTGAGCCAGCCGCTAGGGTGCGCTGTGCCGACAGCCCGCCGGTGCTTCTGGGAAGCGTTCTCCGCAGCGGTCCCCCCGGCTCGGCTGCTCGGGCCTAGTCCGTGGCCGCCTGACGAACGAGCAAGTGGCGTCGTTGCTTGAGCCAGTAGGAGAGCCGCGAGTAAACCAGCAAGTAATGAGATGGACCAGCCGCCGGATCCAGGGAAGACGATCCGAAAAGTCCCCAGGAGAAACCCAGTGGCGGTGCTAAACAATTCGCTAGAATCAATAAAGTTTATTCAAAACAACAAGGAAGTTGAAGCGGATGGAGAAGGGAGAAACTTGAGGTAAACAGCCACCATATTGAGAGTGGCGGTGTTACCGCAAAGAGACAAACGAACCGCCATTTTATGGGGGCCGGGCACGCGTGGTGACCGTGGTGGAGGCGGGGAAAAGCGAGCGCCCGGCTCCAATTTGACACCAACAGGGGCGGAGCGCCACCTTGAGAGCGGGGTGGTGCCCAGCTGCCTTGTCTCTTCAAGGCGCCCAATCACTGCTGAAGAGTTTGGGCTGGGAGGCGGAGAAGCCGCCATCTTAGGCGAGGCAAAGCCTTGACTCCATTTTGAGTGGGGCCAAAAAGGTCCTAGGCTTTTCCCATGTCCTGGCAAAGAGGGAGTTAAATATTGCACACCATAAACTTGCACTCTCAACTCTCTTCTTCCCTCCTCCTCCCCGACATCTCCTCTTCTGAGAGGAGTTGAACTCTTGACACCAAACTGCAAAATGAATAGGTCTCTGGGACAGGCCTCAGGCAAGGTAGAGGCTGCTTACTCACAGAAGCTCTCACACACACTGAGAACCTTCCTCCGTCCGTTTTTTCCCCACGGTCACCTTGTGATTTAATGCCTCGCTCTGTGAGGGATGCGCTGTGATTATACCCAGATGAGGACACGATTTATAGAAGCCACCAGACGAGTTTCCAAGCTACGGTAGTCGAACCTGCACACCCCAAAGCCCTCAGCTTAGATCCTCCCTAAGGCTCCTGCCAACTTCAGCCCCTCTGAACTCTCCTTTTGCTTACTTTATTGGTTCAGTTAAGTGCAAACATGGTTTGAGGATTTTCATGCACCTTTTCCATGATTTTCTGACCTCAGCCTCAGGAAGGAGTAGAACAAGAGTTGAGAGGAGCACTATACATATGCCTCAAAATGGTGGTTTTCTGAAACATTGTACAAAATTCTCCACTTGCATCATTTTCTGAAAGACTCCCCCTTTGCTTTAAAAAGGAAAGCATATGTTTACACGCCAGTTTTCTAACCACAGACTGAATTGGGCCCAATGATAAAAGGGGGCTCTGCAGTGGGAAATTGCCAGTCAAAGCAAGAAATAAATTTTCAAATAAAAACAATTGCAATAAAAGGCCCAGTAAACACACAAATACCTCATGCAAGGTGCAGAGGCAGTCCTTTGGCTCCCAGCTCTTGGGAAGCCTGAGGCAGGAGGACAGACACTTTAAGTCTAGGGGTTCAGGTCCAGCCCAGGAAACATGGTAAGATTCCTGTCTCGGAAAAGAAAAGTAAAATAAGCTAAGAAAGCATCAGAAGCTGCTTGCTGTTCAAAGACAGATTTTATGGAGTTTGGAGGACATACAGAATTTACTTAATGAGCAAGAACTATATATACACAGAAGGATCCATATTACAAATGCATGGAGACATAAAGGGAAAAACCACAAGAGGTTGAATATTGTTAGAACAAAGAAGGATGAAAGATGTGAGTAGGGCTGGAGATGTAGCTCAGTGTACAGTGTTTGTGTAGTGTGCAGGAGGCCCTGGGTTTGATACCTAACACTGCCCAGAAAAAAATGAGTAGGAGGTCAAAACTGTGTAAGGAGTCACTCAAAAAGACGGCAAAAATACACAATTTAGATTTTATCCCACCTGTAGTACCAAAAAAAAAGCTACACTGAATAATTTTGAGCAGGGGTAATTAAATCACATTTGTGTCTTAGCCAGAAGAAGGTCCAGGCTAAACAGGACGTGAAGACTGTGCAGTTTGGTGGGAAGTACATCTTTAGAAAAAGAAGGTAGACTTATGAATACAAAATTAGCTTCCAGGGTAGACAGAAACATTATGTTTTAGAAGCAGTTCCCATGCCTGGGTAATACGTATGACTAGAAGTGACACAAGCCACATACAAATACCCCACAAAACCCAAACCAAACATATCCCTCAGATCAGCTTCCCACTAGGTGGATCTCAAAATTGAGGCAATGTTAACATCACCTAATGCAAAAGAAAGTGTGACAAGGTGCTCAATAGATAGGGGCAGCAGTCTGAACCAAGTGTGGTTTAAATCTATTTTTCAAACTTTGTAAAACTTGATGACCATGTGACCGTAGGACAAATGACAAGTCATGCAGTTTAAACTTTCTTAGCTTTGCAAGGAAGTGGAAGGGAAGATGCTGTTTCATTAATCTGGAAAAAAAGACTAGTCTGTAAAAAAGAACAAGGGTACTTGCAGCAGGGGCAGAAAAGAATCAGATAATTTGTATATTTTGGAAGTTGAATAGGCAGAACTTGGGATTTAATTGAAAACAGTGGGTAATGAGTGAAAAGGCTACAAGTTCAGAGAGTAATGAATGAATAGGATATGAGTTCATTGCTGGATTGTCTCAGTGGATGATGGTGCCCCTAACCGAACCAGGGTACACAGACAGAAAAGCAGCTTTGGTGAGGAAGAGTAAATGAAATTTAACGTCGAATATGTTGAGTTAAGGTGTGTGGAATATTCTCACCCAATTTTTTAAATTTTTACTGGGGATTGAACCCAGGGCTTTTCTACTGAGCTGCATCCTCAGCCCTTTTTACTTCTTTATTTTAAATTTTAAAATTTTTTGTTTTTGAGACAGGGTCCCACTATGTAGTTTGAGCTGGACTTGAACTCATGGGGATCCTCTTGCTTTAGCCTCCAAAGTGCTGGGATTACAGGTGTGCACCACTATGCCCGGCTCAGCCCTTTTTATTTTGATACAGGGTCTCACAAAGTCGTTAAATTGCCTAGGCAGGCCCACACTTACAAGCCCCTTCCTCAGCACCCACTGTGCTAGGCACTGAGAATGTTGATGTATTCCAGATAAGGTCCTGGCCTTCATAAAAGTGACATTTTACTGGGGAAATCATCAATAATCAAGTAAGATTTCATCCATATATTTATTGATCATCTACTATTATCCTAGGTGCTCAGAATTCTGGAATAAATAAAACAAACAAGGTCCCTGCCCTCCTGTGACTCAAATTCCAGCAAGGAAAACAAACCAAAAATGTCAGTCAAGAAGGGAAATTCCAAGCAGGGCATGGTAGCACATGTCTGTAATCCCAGCACTCAGGCAGAAGCATTGCAATGAGTTTGAGACCAGCTTAGGCCACACAGTGAGTTCAAGGACAGCCTGAACTATATGAGACCCTGTCTCAAAAAAAAAAAAAGAATCTCTGATTACTATGGGTACTCTGAGGAAAATAACACAAGTTCTAAAAAAAAAAAAGAATTATCTGAATTATCTGGACAGAAAGCAATCTATTTATCTATTTTAGGTAGATTAGCCAGGGAAGGCCTGTTAGAGAAGATGATATATGAAGTGAAGGCTGAAAAACAAAAATAACTAGGGGTGAGAACAAAAGGAATCATAAGTGTGAAAGCCCTACAACATTGGTGGGAAGATTTGGAGCAGTACAGGCGAAGATTAGGGCTATTGATTACTGTGTAAATGTAAATAAGAGACCCTGTGTGTACCCTTCAAGAGTATAAAATCTAATGAGAGGGGCAAGGAAAAATTAACAATAAAAAGACTGAAAAAAAGTGAAATCCTAAGTAATAACTAGAGATACTAGTAACCTGTGTGGGAACAAAGAAAGAATCAAATTCAGACATGTTCTGTTCAGTGGAAGTATAAGGAAAGGCTTTGCTATAGTATTTGAAATAGGTACACGGGTACATAATTGTCCCCTAAATGTTCTACTTTAGTATTTTTGAGTGATGGGGAGGGGATCTAAAGGATCCTGGAAAAGGAAGAGCTATTAGGGGGCTGGACCTGAGGCAGACTTGCTGACAGGAACTCTTGTCACTGTCAAAAATGGGAGGCACCTGGCTGCTGCCCTGGAAATGTGTGGTCCCCTCTCTGGATGGAGTACGTGATCTGAACTGGTCAGCACAGCCTGAGGATACTCTGGGAAGCTGTCCACTGCCAACTTTCACTTAAAAAATTGTAAGCATTTTTTTTTTTTTTGCGGTACTGGGGATCGAACTCAGGACCCTGTGCTTGCTAGGCAAGCACTTATTCCACTGAGCTATATCCCCAGCCCAGTTGTAAGCATTTTTAAAAATTAATTTTGTTGGTACACATTTGATATACATAATGATCACATTCATCTTAGGGAATTTGTACCTTATATAATGTAACTTGGTTCTTCTTTTTTCCCCATTCCTTTCCCTTCCCCTCAACCCTTCTTCCCCTTCTTATTCACAAAGACTTTGTTTCCATTTTTCTTTCTATTCTCTTGTTCTCTTTTTCCTTTCCTTCTCTTCCCACTCCCTTGTTCCCCTTCCATTTGAACATTTTTTTCCTATTTCCTAATATCTGTTAGCCATTTTGGTCTTTATTTACCCTTTCAGTTTCTTATATAAGAGAAACAATGTTATATTTAAACAGAAGTGCCAGATTTATTTCACTTAAAAGTATGATCTCAAGGTGCATCTATTTACCTAGAAATGTCTCAAGTTTATTCTTCTTTATGGCAGAGTAGTACTCCATTGTTTAAAAAAAATGTTTATCCAGTCAGCAGTTGATGGGCATTTGGGCTGTTTCCAAGATTTAGCTATTAGGAATTGTGCTGCTATAAACTTGGGCATGCATATATTGCTGTGGTATTATGATGCTTTTAACACTTTTGGGGAGATACCAAGAAAGGGAATAGCTGGGTCGAATGGAACCTCTAGTTTTAGCTTTTGAAAGAATCTCCATAGTGATTTCTATATTGGCTGTACAAATTTGCACTCCCATCAACAGTGGAAAAGGGTTCCTTTTTCCCAAAACCTCACTAACATTTCTTGTTGGTTGATTTCTTGATGAGAGCCATTCTTCCTGGAGATGGAATCCTAGTGTTGTTTGAATTTTCATCTCTCAAATTATCAGTGATGTTGACCATTTTTTAATATATTTATTTATTGTTTGTACATTTTATCCAAGAAGTGTCTATTCTTTTCAGATACCCATTTTTAGATTGGTTCGTTTAATTTGGGGGCTCTGGATTTTTTTAGTTCTTTATATATTCTAGACATTAATTCTTTGAGGAATAGCTGGCAAAAATTTTTTTCCCACACTGTGGGTTGTCCTTTTACTCCACTGGTGATTTCTTCTGCTGTGAAAAAACTTTTACATGATGAATCCTTCTTAATATTACCCATGTGATCAGGGTTTTTTTCATAAAGTCATAAAGTCTTTGCTAGTCTTCAAGATCTAGTCTATCTTCCAGCAGATTTAGTATTTCTATTTTAATATTTAAATCTTTGATCCATTTCTATTTTAGTTTAGTGCATGATGAGAAATATGGGTTTCCTCAGCACCATTTATTAAAGAGGCAGTCTTTCTTCCAGTAAATATTCTTGGCTCTTTTGTCAAAAAAAGTGGCTATGTTTGAAGTTGTTTCTGCATCTTCTATTTGGTTCTGTTGATCTGCATGTCTGGTTTTTTTTACCAGTACCATGCTGTTTTTATCACAGTAGTTTTGTAGTATAATTTCAAGTCAAGGATTGTAATGTTCCTTGCCTTGCCTTTGTTGTCCAGAATTTAAGCGCTTGTCTTTAACTACACAGAAAACAGTAAATGCATTCCTATTGCAAGCATTCAATCAGGCCTTCCTGGCTACCTCTCTAAGAGGGGATTCCAGCAAGAGCTTTTCCATTTTGTCTCTCTGCATAGATGTACATCTAGCTCTTGAGATGAACAATGATGAGAGCTAAAGTTGACTATAAAATACATAAGGAGAAAAGGGAAGGATGTGAAAAAAAGAAAAAGATTACATGAGGAAGAATATTCTTACTCCAAAACAGACTTGAAATGTACCAACTCCACACAAGAAATGTAAACATTCTGTACTGCAAACACATACTAATGGGAAAAAAAGAAATTCACATTTTATGGAAAAAAGAAAGTACAAATGCTGTGAACAAAAAAGTAAAAACAATGACACTGAGTATTGTGTGCTAAGCACTACTATAAACTCTTTACATGAATTAATTCAATCCTTTCAGCAACCTTATAAAGTAGGTACTAGAACCATTAGTACACACAATACAACTGGAGGGTGAGACCACTACTTTCCATCCACTTGAAATTCAGCAACACTCCAGGGCCAATCCTCCTTCCATTGTTCTAAGATAAACAGAAAATAAAACAAGAAAGGCCCAGGACATCTCTAAAGCTCTACACCGGAGTATTTGCATGTTAGATCTCGTGGGCCTGACCTTTAGTAACCTTTTCCTCCCTCTAACCATATTAAAGGTTCATAAATATGGATTGTACCTCATACATGTGATTTAATCAGAGTAAACTCTGGGAAAGTCTTGCACACTAGAAGCTCTTAAAGATGACTCAGTCCTCTGTCAATCATTCCTGTTGATCATACCCAGAGACCGAACAAAAGACACCTGCACTGGGGTGTACACCTTTTAAATTTTGAAAGCCTAATTTAACTGTGTGCACTGTGCTTTTTACTTTCCTGCCATCAGAGTGCCTTTTTCTGTTCGAGGCAAATTTTTATCAGCATGAATCTGCCCTGATCACAGCTCCCCATGATCTTCAATAAATATAACTGTTTTTTCTTCTACTGTTGGACTTACGCTTGCAATTTTTTGTTCATCATACAGAAGAGCCTGAAACTATCTGTTCGATCCACTACATGGTATCACCATCCCAGTTTTATGAATGAGAAATCTGACCACAGAAACTGTAATTCATTTGCTCATGGTCATATAGCTAGTAGGTATCCAAGCTGGGGTTTCTGATGATGCAGGTAAATCCAAGCCCTTGCCCACTCCGTTACACCTCTGGTAGCATTCAGATGTAATGCGATACAGTAGTTCTTTGCATAATTTGAAAAACAGAAGCAAAATATGGTTTGCACACACCTGGGATAAAAACTAGCAGGACACCAAGCTAGGTGGCAAACTAGGCAACTGAGAATTCCAACCTACTCCTTCAGAGCTGACATCCTCAATGTCTTGAAGGCCAATCTGTGCAGAGGTCTCCTCCTAGCAGTGGATGTGGACTTAGTTTAATGCACTGCTGTCATTGTCTTGTAATTACTAATAACTCTATCTTTGAACGTGTGTGTGTGTGTGTGTGTGTGTGCGTGTTTATTTTGTTTTTGTGGTACTGGGGGTCGAACATCAACCTTCCCATTGAGCTATATCCATAGCCCTTATTTATTTTTTTATTTTTGATATGGGGTCTCATTAAGTCACTAAATTGCAAAGTTTCCCAGGCGGGGCTTGAATTTGTGATCCTCCTGCCTTAGGCTTCCAGATTGGTGGTTTTATGGGCATATGGCACCAAGCCAGGCTTGAACATGTGTTTCATTAATCCAGTGAGAAAACAGAGCATGCACATGAGCAGAAGAGATACACTAAGGTGCAGTGCACACTGAGAAGTTGGCCAGGCCACTTCGTACACACAAGCACATATAGGGCAGTCCCAGATTGAGACATCATATCAGCAACAACTACGGCAGCAGTAGCAGAAGCAGCAGCAGAGGCTGCAGTAGCAATATCTCTGGGAGAGAGGAGGGCCTGCAGAGGCAGTGAAAGCACCTACTGTGAGGTACAAGCTCTTACTTCTGTCACTAGAAATCATCCCTGGATGATCTACGCAAATGTTTCTTGTCTTGTATTATTTTGCTTTGTTTTGTTTTTGTTTTTATTTTTGCTTCTGTTTTTGTTTGAGACAGGGTCTTGCTTTGTAGTGCAGGATGGCCTTGAACTCACTGTGTAGCCCAGGTTGACCTCGAACTCGTGGTGATCTGATGGAGACCACTACGAAGCAGGCCCAAGCAGGACTTAAATTAACCAATTGGATTTCTATGTTTACTTGTGAATCTGTCTAGACTCACAAGCCTAGGCTGCTCTTCTAGAAGTGGGTGATGGACACATAGTAAGTGAACCTCTGAGTCAGTAATCCATACTAAAACCTGTAATGGCAGGTGAAGCTGGAAGGCCTCAAAGGATAAGACAAGATCACAGCCAAGGACACCTGGATCCAATCTCAACTAGATAAAGACTATAGCCTCAGGCATGTCACTCTGGGTGGATTAATTTAATCCTTATTAAGGATTAATTTCATACCTTGCTTGGAGAAGTCCTTGAATAATTCCACCCTTTTTGAGTACTCCCCTCCCTTCTTCTGATAACCAAATAAATACGGGTCACCCAGAGAAGGTCTTGGCCTTAGCCCTGAGAGAATCTCAAATTGTGTGAGAGGGGTCTGATCCTCCTGGAGCCCTGAAATCATTCCATTCACCTATTTTTATTTAGCCTTTGCCATACACTCATTCAGGAGATTGCAGACCTGATCAGCCTACAATAACTAAGGAATATTATTAACTCAATAGTGATCCTCTTGCTTCAGCCTACTGAGAGCCAGGATGCATGACCATGCCCAGCTCCAAAGTTTGTCTTTGCCCTGAACACTGGCACAAGAAATTCTGGAACTCAGGCAGCAACCTTTTCCAAGAAATTATTACAGAATGAAAGCGTACTCATAGACATTACAGTAAAATGTATGATGGAGTTAATAGAATTCTTTAAAGCATTTAGAATTTCTGGATTTTAAAACTGGTGCAACGTTGCAAAGCAAATAATCCACAGGATTAGAAGCAAAAGTTAAAACTAAACACCAGCCAGACACAGGGGTGCACACTTGTTATCACAGATATGCAGGCTGAGATAGGAATATTGCAAGTTCCAGGCTAGCAAGATCTTTCTTCAAAATAAAAATAAGAAAGTTGGGAGATGTAGCTCAGAGCTCCCCAGGCTCACTCCCCAGTGCTAGAAAACAAAACAAGACAAAACAAAACAAAACAAAACCTGTGACCTATGCCTGGGGATGAAGTGGTAAATCATTTGCTAAGCATGCAGTGGGCTCAGGGGTTGATCCCAAGAAACACACACACACCCGTTAAAGATCATTACAATAAGCCGGGCATGGTGGCACATGCCTGTAAACGCAGCACTCAGGAGATTGAGGCAGGAGGATCATTGTGAGTTCAAGACCAGTCTGAACTACATAAGGACACCCTGTCTCAAAAAACCAAACCAACCAAACAAACAAAAAACTGCATCACAAACAACTGCAGAAGAACCAAGTGTTAATGAGAAGATATCCGAGTATGGTAGTACATGCCTCAAGCTCTAGGACTCAAGGCAGGAGTATTGCCACAAGTCCAAGGTCAGCCTGAACTACGTAGTGAAGCCCCATCTCAACCACCTCTCCCAAAAGGGAAAGATAATTTTAAAGTTTTTTCTTTGTAATTGAAGACCTAACAATGGAATGCGTAAACAGAAGCTTTGAATTTTATACAGATCGTGAATCTACTTTCCATTTTTTGTATAATGTTCACAAGTTACAGGAAATGCCAGAGGAAACATTAAAGTATCGCTGTATAAATTTATATTTAAAATTGGTTAAACTGGGCATGGTGGTGCATGCCTGTAATCTCAGCACTCAGGAGGCTGAGGCAGGAAGAACATTGTGAGTTTGAGGCCAGCCTGGGCTACAAAATGAGCTCAAGGCTAGCCTGAACTGCATAGTGAGATCTTGTCTCAAAAAGACAAAAAAAAAAAAAAATTCGTTGAGCCAGGCGTGGTGGCACATACCTGTAAGCCCAGCACTTTGGAAGCTGAGGCAGGAGGGTTGTTGCGAGTTCATAGAGAGACCCTGTCTCAAAAAGACAAAAATAAG
>PVLD010036769.1:0-10736 GCA_004027595.1 Dinomys branickii
TAGGTAGGTATGCTTTATGGGCTAGAATGTGATCTATTTTAGAGAAAGACCCATGTGCAGCTGAGAAAAATATGTATTCTGATGTTGTGGGGTGGAACACTGTATACATCTACTAAGTCCATTTGTTCACACCTTTGGCTCAGGTCTGTTATTTCTTTGCTGAGTTTCTGTCCAGTTGACCTGTCTCTTTGCATCAGAGGGGTGTTTAGGTCCCCTATTGCTATAGTGTTATTAGTTATTTGATTTTTCACGTCTGTTAAGATTTTACTTGTAAAGTTTGGTGCTCCATTGTTTGGTGCATAAATGTTTAGGATTGTTACCTCTTTCTCTTGTAGCTTTCCCCTAGCTAGTATGTAGTGGCCTTCTTTATCTCTTTTGATTGTTTTTGGTTTGAAGTTTACATTGTCTGCAAACATAATAGCTACCCCTGCTTTTTTCTGGGGACCTGTTGCATGGAGACTTGTTTTCCATCCTTTAACTTTCAGCCTGTGGATTTCCTTTTCAGTAAAATGTTTTTCCTGTATTCAGCATATCGTTGGATTGTGTTCCTTAATCCACTCTGCCAATCTTTTCCTTTTTACTGGTGAATTGAGGCCATTTACATTAATGGTTATAATGGTTATATGTTGGCTTATTCTGGTCATGTTATTTACTTGTTGTTGTTTTCCTTCTTTTTCTCTCTGTTTGCTTACCTGTTGTGTTTGAGGGTTTATATCTATTGTTGTTCTTGGGATTGTGGTCACCTTTTTCTCTGTCTAGAATATCTTAGTGCTTTTTGCAATGCTGGTTTGGCACTCATGAAGTTCTTCAGTTGTTCTTTGTTGTGGAAATATTTTATTTCTCCATTGAATTTGAAGGATAGTTTTGTAGGATACATCAGTCTGGGGTGGAAGTTGTTTTGTCTCAGAATCTGTAATACCTCGCTCTAAGCTCTTCTTGATTTCATGGTTTCCATTGAGAAGTCTGCTGTGATTCTAATGGGCTTTCCTTTATAGGTGATCTGTTTCTTTTCTCTAGCAGCTTTTAATATTGTGTTCTTTTGCTGGCTGTCTGGGATATTGAGTATTATATGCCTGTGTATGGATTTCTATGGGTTATGGCTCGTTGGGGTTCTATATGCTTCATTTACCTGCACATCAGTTTCTTTTGCCATTCTTGGGAAATTTTCTGCTATTATTTCTCCAAATATTCTTTTTATGTCATTTGTGTTGCCTCCTGCTATTTCACTGATTCCTATTACTCGCAAATTATTTCTCTTTGCTTCATTTTGCAGCTGTTGGGTTGTTTTCTCCTGGTTCCTTGTTGACTTTAAGCGATCATTCCTTTCATGGTCATTAGCTGTCAGGCTATCTTCCAGATATGAAATTCTATCTTCAGATTCATTGAAGCAGTTTTTCAAGCTTTCAATCACAGTTATCATTTCCTGGAGTTCTTTCTGAGACTGTTTTATGTGTTCTAATTCATTCCTGAAGTGCTCATTTATCATTTCCATTTGTTGCCTTTGATCTTCTAGTCTCTTATCTGTTTCTTCTCTGTATGTGTGAAGCATTTCTTCCATTATTATTTTCATTTCGTTTTTTGCCTGAGAGATTATTTCAGATTGAATCTCTTCTATGGCTTGATGGAGTTGTTTCTTTACTTCAGATATGATCGTTTCAGAAATTTCAGGTATGTGGTTTCCTAGTTCTCCTATGTCATTGTGTCCTGTACTTGTTCTGGGTGGAGTTGTATCCTGAGACTGCATTTTGCCCCTGCATTTTGTCATTTAGAATGTCGGATGACTGGTGCTGAGCTACTGACTACCCAGGCAGCTCACTAAGGACTCAAGGAGCCTAGTTTACCTCGATGTTAAACTAAACCCTGGGTGGTAGCAGACTGTGGGTCCCTGGGTCCAGTCACCCCAGGCAAATGCTGGGGTGCCTGGCTCAGATGACAGCCGCTATAGTGGGAGAGTGCTGGGCTTCGGTTCCCGAGTGTCCAGTGTGTGGACAGGAAGAGTGTGTGTCTCAGGCTTGAAGCCTATGGTGGTTAGGCATCAGCTTCTGTTTGGGGTTCCTCAGGTAGCTGGTCAGGGGGTAGCAGGGCTCTTTTCAGGACCCTGAGGACCCCAGAGCCTGAGGCTGATTCCCCTCTGCAGGTCTCAAGCACCAGCAGGGACAGGCTCTACCAGTTGCATTTCCTTCCTAACTCTAAGGTGTGGAGCTTACCAGAGGAGAAGGGTTGTGCTGCTCATGTGGTGTCACAGGTCACTGCAGAAAGGTCCTAGTCGCAGAGCCAGGAGGCAGGCCATGAAACACCCACCACCCCGGTGTCTGAGCGAGTCCGCCTTTGTCTCTGGTTAAAGGTCCCACTCGCACAGCCCGTGCACAGGCAGTTAGTGCAGCGCCACCCCGGTGTCTGCGTGAGTCCGCCTTTGTCTCTGGTTAAAGTTCCAGTGGCACCGTTTGGGCTCCGGCAGGAAACGCCATGCCGCCCAGGTGTCTGCTCGCATCTGCCTTTGTCTCTAGTTCAGAGGAGAAGGGTGTCGCAGCTCCTGTGTCCTTGCAGGTCAGCCTCCATCACTGGAGAAAGGTCCGAGTCACCCAGCTGGCATGGACCATGAAACACAGTGCTGCTTAGATGTCAGCGTCAGTGGGCCTTTGTCACCGGAGTGAGGTCCGAGTCCCACACTGGTGGGCCTCTGTCACTGGAGTGAGGTCCGAGTCTCACAGCCGAGATTGGGTGCAAATGCCCTTCCGCCAATTCACCCAGGCAAATGTCCATTGCAAAGGCTGCTCCAATGGCTCCCTCTCTTCTGGAAAATGTCCCTTAAGCTTTCTGCCAAGAGTAGCGCTGAGAAGGCTGCTCAGATGCTGCTTTGTGGGCCGAGCTCCTCCCTGCCCAGAGATCCAGGTCGAAGCGTGCACACCCCTCACCTGCCCAGAGTTCCACGCAGGCAGCCGGGCCACCTAGATGCTGCTTTGTGGGCTGAGCTCCTGCCTGCCCAGAGATCCAGTTGATTTCTTTTTGTTAATTTTGTGACAAGGACTTGCTAAGAGGCTAAAACCATGTGTCTGGGCTGGCAATGGCCATCTTCCTGTTGCAGCCTCCCAAACTTTTGGGTTTACAGGCTTTTGACACAACACAGGCTTTACCCCACCCGTGCAACACAGAGGACTCTGCATATCTATGTTTCCTTTACCTTCTGACCACTCCCAAACTGAGAAACACCTAGGATTGTATACCACACAGGCTGTTCACAGGCTGAAAGTTCCCAGGAGTGACTGGGATGAGGGATGCCTCACACAGCTTTACCTTCTGACCACTCCCAAACTGAGAAACACCTAGGATTGTATACCACACAGGCTGTTCACAGGCTGAAAGTTCCCAGGAGTGACTGGGATGAGGGATGCCTCACACAGCTGCACTGCAAGGTTATCTCTATGTGGCTGTGTGCACTACTCTCAGTGCTTACTCAATCTTACTTTAACACATGCCAGCACCTGTGACAACCCCATCCACTCTCCTCCAGCTGGACACCACTGGCCTCTTGCCTTGCTCAGGATCAAGTCTTTCACAGACCACACACAGCATGAGGAGTAAATTAAGGGATGTCACAGCCAGGTCACCTCCTTCTTTGCGAACATCCTGTGCCATCTGCAGGCAGGCTCTGAGCATGCTTCTGGGTTCCTACTGACCTTGCTGCAGGTCCTTCTTCAGAGTCCTCTGGATGGTTTCTTTTGTTTTTTTGTGTTGTTTGGGATGGAGTCTTGCTATGCAGTTCAGTCTGGCCTTGAACTCATTCCGTAGCCCAAGCTGGACTTGAACTCATGACAATTCTCCCACCTCAGCTTATGCAGTGCTGAGATTATAGGCTTTGTAGGAAGTTGTTTTAAAAGCTAAGAAACATACAAACACATAAACCTAGGCCTATTTGGGGTGTGGATCATCCTGGTCAATATCTTCCATCTCAGCTTCTCATCTGACTGGAAAGTCTTCAGGAACAGCCCAAATCCTGGAGCTGGCATCTCCTATGATAACAGTGGACTCTTCCTGGACACTTCCTAAATGGTTTACCAGGTAATCTGATTTTACATGAGTAGAAGGAATATGCTGTTATATAGTGATTAAAAAGCATAATAAACACATAGATCACCAGCATAGTCATTTATCGTCATAATGGAGCAAGTATGTATAATATATACCTACAGGTGCTGTACATTTACCCACCTGGAAATGCAGTAGGTTTGCTTACAGCAACATCCCGCAAGCTCATGAGTAATGAACTGCACTGCCATGGAAGGATATTTATAGCATCACGAGGTGATAGGTATTTTTCAAGTGCATTACAATCTTATGGCATTGCTGTCATGTATGCAGTTAACTGTTGGGCAAATGTCATTAAACAGCACATGAATATACTTGTGCCCATGGTTTTTGGTTTTTCTGTTCATTGACCCCAGAACCTCAACCATGCTGGACAAATGCTCTAACACTGAGCCCTATCCCCAGATCTTATGGCAGCACCATTTTTATATCCGTTGGAGTATAATTACACTTAACTGGGCATCTACATTCATTAAAACGTTACTCCTTATTAAATATATCTTGTCTTTACAAGAAAAATATCAGCAAAAAGCAAAATTTGTGGAATTGTATTGCTGACAGAAGAGACATAATACCTTCAGTCTAATATATTTTAATGGATTGCAATTATTTGGGTCATATATCAATTAAAGTATTATTTCATTATATGGCTGCTTATATTAAAATACATTTACACACATTAATATATTTGTCCTAGTTCACGTAGTTGACTCTTATTAAATAACCAGTAATTATTTTCCATTAAGAATTATTCATTGATGATGTAATTAAGTTTTTATTTGACAATTTTATTTGTACAAAATGGGAACATTTCTACTAACGCTGCTAACAAAAATGATCATTTGTTTTGTTCATTTCATTTGAACTTTCAAATATAAATGAAATGATCTAGGTAAAAACTCTTTAAAGGAGAACCAATGCTAAGAAATTCTCAGCATAATTTGTAGAAATTCTGGTATGGGAGACCCTACAAAAGTCCTAAAATATGTATATACATATACATTCAAATGTCAGAAATCGAAAGAAATATATGCTGTCCTGAGGACAAGGAAAGAGTGAATCTTTCATACTGAATTGTGACTCAGTCCCTGTAGAAATCTACCTTCTGGGAGGAGAGGCTGACTGTCCCCATACAAGCACACAAACACCACAAACACACAACAGTGCATTGACACAGCCCTGGGCTCCGTCTTCACTGGCGCCCAGCCTGTGAACATCCTCTCTATCTAGCACCTGCTTCCGGTGTAAGAAAAAAAACAGACACTGCTGGCTCATCTGGAGGAAGGGGGCAGGTATAGCAAGTAAAGGACTTGGAGTAAAGGGCTGAATTAAGAGTCACTTTACTTGCAGTTACCTGCTGGAACGTAACCAGCTGCCCACGATCCTTACTGCATTTATATTTCAGACCCTTTTGTCCTTTTTCTGTCTGGAAACGTGGTTAAACACGGCTGAGGTGATACTCTGGCTCTCTTAACTTGAGGAAGCCAGGAAGGGAGTGAGCATCCCTGGGCAACGTTCACAACTTGGTCCAGCCCCTCCGTAAGGTTCCATATACCAAAGTGCGTTTCAGCACTGACTAGTCAAACGGTAGGTCAGCAAAGCAAAGGTGTCGACTCCCAAGGACAAAACCCTGCAAGGTCTTCTTGCTGATTTGTGGCCTGTAATAATTCAGTCTGAGGTGGTGCCGTATCACTTGTCAAATATGTTGAATGCCACTCTGGCCTTCTCATCTACGTTTGTGTCAGAAAACCACGCCCCTAGACTAATTATTGCCAGTGCTTCTCATATCACTGTCTCTCAGCCTCTAGTGCTTTCTGGCCTGCTCTAATGCAGAGATTCTGCTAGCAGTCTCCATCATGTAGATCTATATTTCCAAATCTACGTATGTCCATCAATAATTCTAATCTACATTTCCAGATATTCTATACAAACATGTGACTGTTCCATCATAATTTATGCACATTTTCTCAATTTTTTTGAACATGGAGGTGCAAACATCAGATAAGTTTTTATATTTTGCTAAATATTTTATATAAGTTTACATTTAGCAACTAATTTGGGCATAGTAAACTGACTTTTTTATTGTGAAAGGGAAAGAAACTGCTCAAAAGGAAAGAACAATTGGGTCGAGGGAAAAAAAAAGAAAGGAAGGAAGGGAAAAATATATATATGCACAAGATAACTAGGATAATTGTGTTAGTAATTTTTATTGGTTTATTAAAAGAAATAGTTATGTTTAACTGTTTGATCAATCTTGCATACCTATATCTGATGATCTGAGCAACTACTTTGAAGATCACTATATGTAAAAGAACAGCCATTGTTAACTTGCAATCATCGTATTTTGGAATGAAACTTACTTTTGCTGTGAAGAATGCCTATTACTTGGGACTCGAATGGGGTATGATTGCTTCATCAGCAGGTTTCATTTTTGGGTATAAAAGAGTTTGTAAACTTTTCCTGCATTGTATCCAGGAAAGCCATTTTCCTGAATTGTATCCTCTACCAACAACATATTTCACACATTTTCCAATTAAAAAACACTTGTAAGGATTGAAGTAATATGATATTGACATTTTAAAAAAGATATTGACCAATGGAATCAAACAGAGCCTAGAAACAAAATCATGCTTATAAGATCAATTGATATTCCTCAGAGATGCCAAACATATACAGTGAGGGGAGAACTGTCTCTTCAAGGAATGATGCTAGAAAACTGGATATCCAAATGCGAAAGAATAACACTGGGACCACATCTTATCCCATATAAAAATGAACACAAAGGGGATTAAAGATGTAAATGTAAGTAGATCATAGTGGCATAACACTGGGGATGTGATGTGTCCTGGTCCCTTGCTCTTTGACCTGTCCTGTCCTTTCCTCTCTGCTTCTTGGCTGCAATAAGGTAAGCAATTTCATTCTGCCATTTGCTTCTGCATGTCCACAGGCCCACAAGCCATGGAGCCAGTTGATCATAGAATGAAATCTCCAAAACCCTGAACCAAAATAAATCTTTCATCTTCTAAGCTGATTTCTTCAGAGATTTGATCATAGCAGCAAAAAGCTGACTACACAGGTATTATGAATCAGGAAGGCAAAATCTCAATGACTGGTGACACATCCCTGTAATCACAGGTATCCGGGAGACTCAAAGAAGAAAAATTGCAAGTTCAAGTCCAGCCTAAGCAACTTAGCAATTAAGACATATCGTGGATCAAAATAAAAAATTAAAAACAGGCTGAGGATATAGCTCAGCGGGAAGTCCCTGAGTACCTTCTCAGTAGAAAAAAAGAAAAAAGAAAAAAAATCTCAATTTCCAGAACAAAAAAAAATCTCAGTGCTTAGACCATGTGAGACCTTTCTAAAAAATGACATGAACCTGTTCTTGGAGTGCACTGACCAACACTGTAGAATACAACATCCTAAGTCTTAATACAATTTGGAGAAACTCAAGGTAATTTGACCTCCTTGGAAACTGCCAAGAAATGAATAGGGAGACTGCTCTAGAAAAACTCGAGTACTGAAGTCTGTCGAGCGCACACTATGTAGCTCCAAGAGAAACTGCAAGCACTTTTCTGTACCTTGTCTACCTCTCCTTCCCGGCTTTATGGCAGGACTGCAAGACCAACAAATCTTGCAGTTACCAATAACCACATGAGAAGTCCTTGCCTTCCACACAGCAGTCACAGTACTACCGCTCATTTCCAGGCCAAGTATTTGATATCCACAATGCAATTGTTATAATGATGAACAGCCACTGTCAATGAAAATGAAGATTATGCAGAAATTGGACAAAGTAGCTGTTCCTGTAATGCAAAGTTCGCTTCAATCTGATTGATGAACTCCAAAGGCTGAGGTTGGGCGAGGAGGGTAGAGGTTGGTTTAGAGCAGGAAGCTGTTTGGCTTCTTAGGTTCCAGATGGTGTTCTAGCACTGTTCCTACTGCAGCTCTCCAAGGATGAAAACAAAAACAAACAAGGATTAGGAAATAGCTCGATTTTTATAATAATATTACACACAAGTACATACCTAAAAAATGCACATGATCGACAAGCTTGGGAAAATAGTGTGATTATGAAACCATGTCATAACCAGAGGAACAGGGTTTTTAGAGGATCTGTTTTATAAACAAAGAAATGTGCTATTTCAGTGGATTTGACAATTAGCAATACTAAAGTGGTTCTTTCTCTAAATGCTCCAAGGAATGATATCAGTCACAAATTCATTTTGCAGTTTTAATGAATCAACTTTACTTTTGCTAGTGCATTAAATATGGACAGCTGTTCTTCCTGATTAGGATTCAATTGTAATTAATTTTGAAGTAAAATTTAGGCCTATTGCTTATTAGGTGACCACAGAGTATTGATTTATTCTTGGCTCAAGATTATTGTACCAATCTGTATAAGCATGATTTATGGTGGGGAAACCAGATATGGAATCAAGCAATGTGCTACATCAAGCATGTGTTCGAAACTGGTCTATATTTTACTTGTTATGTAACTGCACTGTGCTACAGCTGGCGACTTTACACGTTTTGAAGGTGGAGAATACGCCCACTGTGACAAAGACCCAAGAATCACAATAAGTTTAATTTATAACTAAGCGCTCATTTCATTTCCAGAGTCATTGACAATATGAGATGAATTAATTGAAATGGCAGAGGAGAAAATGAATCTAAGGTTGAAATACAAAAGTGCTATTACTGGAGCTGGGGACATAGCTTGGTGGAATAATAGCGTTGCGGAATTCTGACTCCTGCTCTGTGAACGCCCTCAGAGAAGGCTTCAAGCCTATGAGTCCATTTTATCATGAGGATAAGAATAACACCCTCAGAAGACTATTTTAAAGTTTCAGTAAGAATTTACAAATAAAGTACTTAACAACTAAATGAATTAATAGTAATCACTATAAACACTCTGATGAAAGAGTGCATTATGATTCCTATAAGGGACGTCTCTCCTGGTTGAGGGGAGAGTGCTTGAGTGTTGCTCGGGAAGGTCTGCGAACTGAACAGGGGGAATCTCATTTAATCTGTATTGAAATGAGAGTTGAAGTGTATCAGACACCTGTGTACGAAGGTGATTCCAGGGAACAATTATTTAACTGAGATGAGCACTGACCAGTTTTGTGCCTGTGAATATTGGAAGTGAGGTATGGTGAAAAAATGTAAATCACTTACTTTATTGTGAATACTAATTTTAAAGACACTATTACATCCCCTTTTGTGCAAGTACTCATAACTGAGTTCCAATGCAAATGCTCAATTCATTAGATGATATGTTTGAGTCACTATGAGACCAAGGGCACTCCTGAAGGAAACTAGCACTAGTCAAAATATAGGCCACCTCCTCAGGTTCAGAGAGATGAGCAAGTAGTTTTGTAATTACTTTTATCCTAATCATGACTGATGAAAGTGTATAAGAAATTCGGGGAGTTACAGTCCAAGAATGAAGATAGGCTTGAAACAAAACTCAAACCATGTACTGTATTACACATGTCTCTCTAAGAATACATCTGTTAACAAAATTCCTATAAAAGACATGGCTTCGCTTTTGCAAATATTAAGCCAATGACAGTCAAAGACCCTGTATGCTTGCCTTACAGAAAAACAGAAGTAATGTGGATGGCATAGGGTATGTGGGAAATATTAGTGTTATGGAACATAATAGTTTTTATTCTATTGAAGTCAACTCACTGAAATGTCATTTATTCATTTAGTTTCAAGCCTAACTCTTCAGATTTCAAAAACATATTTAAAAGTTCATTATTACTCCCCAAATAAAAGATGCAATCAAAAATGTGCAATCTAAATGAACAGATGCTTCACAGATGAAATACAAATTACAAATTAATATACGAAAATATATTCATCAACTTTAGCTATTAGAGAAATGTGAATCCAAAGGGCATAAGAGAAATTAGTAGGAGGAAAGGTGGTGCATATCTCTACATACTCTTACATGTAACTGGATTAGCAGGAAAGATCACGTACTTGAAAAATTAGGTAAGGGAGGGAGAGGGGACAGAAGAGAATGTACCACTGCATAGGGGTGGCCTTAGGAATAGCATGGAGGAGAGACAATCTCCCTGAGATGTCATCCATGAAAATTGAGCATAGGTAGATAGAAGAGGGGGGAGACCAGTCTGGGAAAGCTTTGTAGGGTTGTGAAGAAAATTTCCCCCTTTTCTAAACATACCATTCTGGTCTCACCATACCCGCCCCTTCCCCATGGACCTGTCCTGTGGGTGTTTTGTGATGTCATAGTCTCTCTGCCTACCCATTGGGTGGTGCCTTGCTGACCAAAGAAAGTCCAAGGGCGTGGCCACCTTAACCAGAGATATGTAAATGGAGGTCAGGTGCTTTGACCTCAGGCCAGTGGGAGGAACGAACCTAGGAAGGATGGCAAAATATCCAATTGGCAGGTGGGGACAGCACAAATGTGCTAAGAAAGCAGAAGCAAAATCACTCCTGAGAAGAAAAAGAAAGGCGATTTGAGCACTCAAACTTAAGGGCAAGGTAGGTAGATCATCCTATCTCCTCCCCTTGTCCCCTTGACAACCCTCCTAAGACCCTTCCCCTCCTCAGACTGTACACCGTCTAAAAAAGCCCCTGTTCTCATCACTCCTACCCCTCTCCCCAAAACCAGTGCT
>PVLD010036770.1:0-10736 GCA_004027595.1 Dinomys branickii
GGGGGGGCGGGAGGGATCGAGGGGTCCGCGCTCTCATGGTGCTAGGACCCAGCAAATTCCTCTCTCCTCTTCCGGCGGCTTTTGGGGCCCTCCGCGCGGCTCGCCCGACACGCGCGAAACGTGGGACCGCCGGGCTTCTCCGCCGCCACCAAGCCGATCTCTGTCGGGGGTCACGGGGGGTTGCACCGTCTCGGGGGGCGGGAGGGCCCGAGGCGGCCGCGCTCCCACTGCGCCTGGACCGATCCCCGCTTCTTCCCCGCGGGGATCGTCCCCGGCTCCCAGCGTCTGGGACTTTCCCATGTCTCGCCCCGGAAGCCTGGTCCGCCCTACCACATCTCCCCCGGCATCTCAGAGAAATACGCCCAGTTTAAACTTCCCAGCCGAGGTTCCGGCATTCACGCTCACCAAGTCTGTCTCGAGCTGGTGGTGTTTATTAAGGAGGTTCGCTCCCTTGCTGCTCACCCGGTCGCCATCTTCCCCGGATCTCCATTGTTAATTCCTGTCATTTTGTTTTGAGGTCATTTATCATTTTTGTTGTTTCTGTGTTGTTTTTATTTTTGTCTTCATTATTGTTGTTTTGTTAGGTTTTTAAATTTAAAATTAAAAAATAAACTACCAGTACATTATATCTGTACTTTGTATTGCACTCGTTTTTATTTCTTTAAACTTCTCAAATATTTTTTGCCACATAAAAATATTTCATTTTTTAAATAAATTCAAAAGAGAAGAAGACTTCTGACACTTTATGGCTCTGCTATTTATTTTGTCCATGTAAAAAAAAGGGGGTTAACTTTTTTAAAAACATAGGATCTTCATCAGTCGCCCCAAATCTTATTTGGAAAAGAGGTAGAATAGATGTCCTCAACTTTGAAAAGAAACATGAAAAGACCCAGAATATACATAACAATGCAGGGGAAGAGTATATCAAGAATACGCAGTTTTGAAGGGAACATGAGATATTACGTTAGAATAGGCAATTATGCTGCAATGACAAACACTCACACATTTCAGTAGTATGAATACAACAAAGCTCCCTTCCACCCCAGGCACTGATTACACGTCCTGCCTGCCTCAGTCCCTCAGCATCGAACTGCTGGAGTAACTATTGTCTCCCACTGAGAGTCCTCACCTAGAACAGAGGGAACAAAGGTCCTCTTGCAACTTAGGATCCATATTAAACATGCAAAACAGAAACTATACATAAGATTCTTACCCTTGATTTGTTTGTTAGTCAGGAAAAGATTGGGGGTGATGGCAAGATGTCAGAGAATGAATCATCCTACATGCAAAAATGGGAAGAAAATAGCACAAATTTTAAGTTAAAAAATGACAAGCAGTCTATCCTTCTAATCAACAAATATTTATTTAACTAGCAAAATATACTTACAGCCTCACTGAGTGAGCTCATGGAGAAGCAGTTTATCCAGCCATGCCAGGCAGCTCAAGGCCTGGCTCTGTGAGTGGTCACAGTAGCATCTGTCTGAATTGTGTTTAAGAAGCTATCATCTCTCAGGTTCATGGCCTTGACATTCTGGAAACCATGTTCTGCCTTTTACCAGCTGACTTTCCCTTAAACTTTGACATCAAGGAGTGATAGAACAAGATTGGAAGACTAGAAAAAAGGAAAATACATATCTGCCTGTGGTGGACTGATAACTGGTGGTCAACGTATAACCACCAGCTGAACCGAGTAAGCGTGGTGCTGGGTGTGGGAGGCCACCTGGGGACTGTACCCAGCAGCATAAGAGGCACAAGTGGGTAAGGTGAAGTAGGCTGTTGGGAGATGAGAAAGGCTGTTGGAGTTGGTGGAGGTTGTAAGGAGCTGCTGGTTGTTTGCGAGGAGCTCGTCAGGCTGGCTTTTAATCAAATCAAAATCATCTCAATAATACCTTCTAAGTCTATCAGCATTTATTGTTAGGAACAGCAGATTAGAATGTGTAATTTTTTAATACTCCCTAAAGAACCACATTTTGACCCTTCAGAGGCAGAGGCATCAACTTTTTGGCACTCACTCCAAGATTTGCTATTTCCAGAAAATTCTCTCCTCGAAATTCACTTGTCGCAGGGTTGCATTTCCTTTCTACAGTAATTCCGACTTTTCTCACAAATCCCAAACCCTCAGAAGTATCTACTGCCTTTACATTCCATCTGTGTGATATTTCACTGTCCTCTTTTTTCCTTTTAACCTCCTTAACACCTAGTCAATGAGGTTTTCCATTAAATTATTTGTTAAAATAAATGTTGTGTGTCTTATCTCCTGACTCAGTTTGTATTTCTAGCTTAAATAAACTCCTCTAGACCCAAAGAACTGTTCACTCACAAGAGAAGGTATCTGTTCCCAAACCATCCTATAAAAGTCAGGTCAGAGACAGGTTACCTTCAGCAGATCATGCCATGTAAATGGTGAAAAGAATGCAAAATATTAAGCAGCTGGAAAGAAATGCGCACCTGAACAAGAAAAATTCCCCTGTTCCCTGTTACCTTTGGTCCTTTCTTCTTGAGCTCTAAATCTGTTGCAGTGTGCATTGTCTTTGTAGGGCACTTCTGAGTAGAACATGGAAGAATATTCTCTCTGATTGTCTGAGTCCTCTGAGACTCAGATCTCAAGAGGGAATGAAGTGATCAGGAGCAATGTCTGTAACAAAAAATGAGGAGGCTGGAAAACATTCGGATCTTAATACAGATCTGATACTAAGGTGAAGAGAGGAAACAAACAAGGAGAGATTCAAGCAGGGGCTTTAGCATCTTAACATGCAAAGCAGCTCTAAGGAAATATGGGGACCATAGAGTGAAGTTAAGCCTCAGGGGGTTCTCATCTCCGAGAATGACTAGCTTTGGGTCTCTAACAATTCAGTCACTAATGGGCCATGGGGAAACGCTATGATTTCAGAGGTCAACTGAGGCCCTTGTCAGCCTTCTGCATGAGACCACCTGAGTGATGCCTGTGCAAGGCCTCTGTGGGGACTGTGAATATTTCCTGCCAACGGGCAGAGTTAAAGGATGTTCAATGTGCCAAGCTGTAAGGCTTAAACCAGGACTTCTTTCCTTTTGCAATATAGATTTTTCATAAACTTAATCTCTTTTATCCCAGTCAGCAGTGTATCCCAATAGTCTCATCCACAGTTCTTCCCATGGTTTTAACTGTTCTACCAATATAATGTATGAGACCTTGAGTCTATATAATTTCCACGAGAGAGTCACACTCTAGACTCTCTTCTAAGTTTGTCCAGCTAAAAAGATTAGTAGGGCTGCATCTACACCATACAAAGAAGGAACAGTGTATTTGAAAGTTTTACCCTTAATTTTCTTCTTGCTTCTAGGCAGAAGTTCAGTGTGATTTTGTTGCTCAAGGAATTTACTTGTCTTTCACTATTTGGGCTTGAAAAGTAATTACTTCTTCCAAATTTACAAGTACCTTAATACCTACATTCTCTGTCTTCTTTTCTCCTGACTGCAAACAAATCCATTCTGTTCTTTTGCTTTTAGTGCCTTCTCTGTAACAGAGTGGCAAGCACAACTAACAACAGGCTTTTACCCAAAGCTCCATGGTCCCTAGGTCCCTAGGTACTGGTGATATGAAGATTTGCCAAAGGCAGAACAACACTAATGATGATTTTCAAGATATTTTCAAGATATCAAGACCCAGTTCTTGCTTTTCCTTGCCTTTGCTAATTGGGATAATATAAATTTTCAGACATGTAAGAAAGAACTAGTTTTGGGGACACTATAAATATAAGTTATGTCACTCATCAGTTCACCAAAATATTTGCTGTTGATATATCATATGTACTGGTGGAATGTTTTGTTCACTTCTCCTTAACCTCTCCTTAAACAACAGAGACTAAAACTTCTACCAGTAATCCCACTCTACTCTTAGCTACAATGAGGAAAATATATACTCCCCTCCAATGCCTTTTCTTTGCACCTACAAATAAGTGGTAAAATGACTACCCAGTGAGTGGGATTACTAAAGTCTGACAAAACAATTTTAACAGGATGAGAAGAAATCACCAAAAGAATAAAAAGAAAAACCATGAACTGGGAAAAAAGTTTAGCAAATTGTCCCCCAAGCAAAGGACTTCTATCTAGAACATACAAAGAATTTTAAAATATTTGGCCCCAAAATTCAAAGATCCAATCAAAAAATGGACATCTGAGATGAATACACACTTTCCAGAGGAAGAAATACAAATGGCAAATAAATACATGAAAAAATGTTCAACATCATTGGTCATTCAACAAATGCATATTAAAACAATGGTGAGATTCTATCTCACCCCCCAAAAAAGCAAATCATCTAGAAATGAACCAATAACAGAGGCTGGTGGGATCATGGGGGAAAAGGAACTCTTCTCCACTGTTGGTGAGCATATAGACTTATGAATCCACTGTGGAAACATCAATATGGAGATTCCATGGGCCCATTTGACTCAGTTTTTCCCCTCTGGGGATATTTCTAGAAGATTTGAAAACATCATACCATAGCAACATATGTGCATCCATTTTTACAGCAGCACAATGTGTCATAACTAAATCTTGGAAAAAACCCAAATTCTTATCAACTGAGAAATGGACAAAAAGGTTGAGGTATTTTTATACAATGGAGTATAACTTAGCTATAAAGAAAGATAAACTTGAGTTTTTATAGGTAAATGCATACAACTAGAGACCATACTCATAAGTGAAATAAATCAGACCCATATATCATATTGTAAATATCATGTTGTCTTCCTAGTATAGGAAACTGAAAGAGTAAATAAGATCCAGATAATTATACTAATAATTTCTAACAGTTTATTGAAAGGAACAATTAGTGCTTATATTGTTTGAGTGATTCGCATGTCTATATCTCGAAATCTGAGCAACTACTTTGATGATAACAATACGCAATATAACGATCATCATTAATTTCCTATCATTTTGCTTTGAAATTCTGTATCATTTTTATTGTTTTTTAATTCTCTTTAAAATAAAAAGAATACCTGACATTACTAGCATATAATGTAAGTGAACAAATACCATAATTTAACAGAAAACATCAAAGTTCAACCTGTATCTTGATCTAATTGTTAAAGCACCTGCTTTCTCAGCACAGATAGATAATTTTGTACCATCCCTCCTTATATACGGCACATTTCTTGCCTCCTGCTTCCTCCTGGCTCTCCCAGTCCTCTTGGGCAGCAGATTTGGAGCATCTATTCTCTCAGCTATGATTTCTTAAGAGTAAGTCCTCCTTAATTTCAGAAGTCCCTCTGATCACTAATTATGATGTCAGCTTGGCTGGGCTACAGTGCCCAGATTGATCAGATACCAGTCTAGATGTTGTGATGCTGTGTTGTAGATGTGATTAACCATTATAATCTGTTGACTTCAAATAAAAGAATTTATGCTGATAATGTGGATGGATTTCATCCAAATCAGGTATAGGCCCTAAAAGCAAAATCTGAGATTTCCTGGAAAAGGAAGTCTGCATCAAAACTTTAACATAAATGTTCTGTTCAAGTTTCAATCCTGCGAATCTGCCCTGAATATTGAATTTACTAATCTCTCAACCCACAATCATATAAGTCAATTTTTTAACTCGGATTGATAGGCAGATAGATAATAGAGAGCTAGATAGGTAGAAAATAGATAATTATTCATTCTGTATGTATTCTGTTTTCCAGAATATATTGACCAATACAAACCTGATATATAATTTTTTCACCTGACCATGAATCTATTCAAGTTGTTTGATAAATACTGTCATCAGTAACAGAGTTAAATAAACACTTTAAGTCTTCTTTTCTACTGACTGGTTGTCAAGTTACGTTGTGACTCAATACAGTAAAAATATGTTTCAAAGACATAAAATTATTATTATTATAATTAATTATTCTAGCAAGAAAGCACAAAATGTATCCCAACCTGCTCTTTAAGAGACTTTCCAAAGACTGTCCTGTCTGTCTTAGACATTATAATAGTTCAAGAATGAAAGAAATTTATAAAACAAATACCCAGCAGTCACATAGCTCATTAAACCTGGATTGTCACTTAATCTATCACAAGGAAAATAATAGAATTGGGTGCCAGTAATTGGCAATAGAAAGAGATATAAAACTTTATCATCTTAATTTAAAAAGTAGATGATAATGAAAATTACAGAAGTAAAACTAATAAAGAGATAACTTGTCAATATTGCAATCTCACTTACTTAATTTCATGGAAGTTCAAACAAAATTAAAAGGAAAGTGTGGAGGTTTCCCCCAACACATGCATAAGTTTCTTCATTGGAATGTTCCATTCCAATCATCATGATTATTGGTTATTGGTACATCAATAAATTTATGTATGAACTGGTACCTTTGTTATAATTGAGAATCCTTTATTTTCATTCAAAATCTACAGTTGACATTAGGGTTCAGTTTTGGTACACATTTTATAAGAGGGGACAGATCTTTAGTGACACATGTCCATTATTAGAACAGCATACCGAGTCCTATCACTGCATTGAAAGGCCTCTATGTTTTGCCTATTTATGTCTCCCTCCCTGCTCACCCCTTGAAAACCACTGGCCCTTTTCACTGTTCCCAGAGTTTTCCCTTTTCCCACACTTGATGTGGTTGGAGTCATATAATATATAACCCTTTTAGATTGGGCTTCTTTACTTAGTGATATGCATTTAAATTTCCTCCATGCACTTTCAAGGCTTGACAGCCCATTTCTTTTGAGGACAAAATGATATTACATTGTCTGAATATATTATAGTTTATGTATATTTTACACAGTTGACCTAAGCAGCATTACCTGGTAAGATACAGTTGATCCTTGATCTATGCAGGGATTAGGGACACTGATTGTCTCAGAAATCAAAACTATGTGTGCAATTTGAGACTCTGTGAAAACCTAATAGCAAGCTGTGGGTCAGAACAGTTAGGAAGAAAATAAACAGTTGTTTAGCACATATTTTTCATGTTTTATGTATTATATACATGGAAAAATACCCCAGAAAGATGACACCACTTTTATGCCATTTCCTGGAGAGACGAAACTGCTTGGGTGGAGACAAGCAGCCCATATTGTGTTTTAAGCGGATGTTTCAACAGTGTGCATACTGATTCTATGGCATTACTTTTCCTCTTTAGGAATTCCAAGTTTATTAATGCTGGGATTTTAAAATGTCTCTGACTTAACTGTGTCTGTTCTGGCATGGGTTTTGCAGATCTGTGCCTTCACTTGTGTGCATGTGTGTATGCACAGGAGAGGGGCACCCCACTTTACCTAGTCTACACTAAGTCCTGTCATTTATTCATTTACTTAATCATTGTCTTTTATCCAGTTTAGAGTTTTCCAGTCTATTAAACTCAGCATAAATAAATGCATTTCACTCCCACAAGCTCACCGCTCACTCATTTGCCTCCCACAGTGTTTGTCTCGGTTTTATTTTCCTCACGGGCCACAGACTTTTCCGGTGCTCTGGGAGAGGACAGCTCCGTGTCTCCCTTGCCTTTCCCCCATCCAAACTCGCTCCCCCACCCCTTCAGCCTCCGTCTCGTCCTCAGCCACCTCTGCCCCTCGAGGACCCAGTTGAGAACCCCGTCTGCTCTGAGGGCCTGAGGCTCCGGCCTTCTGAAAATGGCGCACACAGGCACCAGCACCGAGTCAGGGAGCAGAGCCAGCTGAGCATGTGCGGTTTTCTTGTTTCTCCTCTTCTGCTAGTTTTCCAAGACCCAGAAGGCTGGCTCATTTCCTTCTCTTCCTCATCTCTTTTCTCTTCTCGTCCTCTCTTCTGTGCCTCTCCTCCTGCTCTTTCTCTTTTCCCCCACTCGGCTCTCTCCTGTCCCTCTTCCTTCCCTTTCTCCTCTTCCCCGCTTCATCCTCCCCTCCCTCCTCCTGCTCCTTCTACTTCTTCTCTTTCGTCTTTTTTTTTGCAGTAGTGGGTATTTAGCATATGGCCTACACAATGAGCTATTTCCCCAGCACATTTTTATGTTGTATTTTGAAACAGGATCTCACTAATTTACTAAGTTGCAGAGCTTGTGCTTGAACTTGTAACCCTCCCTCGTGCCTCAGGCTTCCAGAGTGCTGGTGCCACAGGCCTGTGTCCCCATTGTCAGTTCTGCTGCTTCTCATGAGGAATTTTTATTTCTTTCTTTATATATGAAAGGTGAACTTTGCAGTTGCTCATGGCCTGCTGTCAGTCTAGTCTCTGTAACCTCAGTGCATAATCTTTGCACAATGTTTTCCTTTTTTATTTCTGTTACATGAAGAGGTTTGTGCTGATGGATGATGTGCACACGTGCTCTTTAAGGCTCTCTTTGCTCATTATTTCAGTTTATTAGTACATGTGGGCTGTACGTGGTGTTTACACTCCTTTGGGGAGGTTGGTTTACATACACGACACATCATTCCTTTGTTTGCCCTTTTCTCTCCTATCTTCTGATGCCTTTACTCTTTAACCATCATTATTATTCACTTGGATCAAAAAGATATCGAAATTCGTAGCTCCTCTATGGATGCTGTAGGGTCTCATGCACTCACATGTGGCTCGGGGTGCTTCCAGAATCACTGCTTGCTTCCTTATGCTTTCATGTCTTCTCAGACCTTTCCCCAGTGACTGCACATTGCGTCTAAAAAGACAAAGAAGAAATGATGGGTTGATGATCTTTACCTTCAGTGAAAGGTAGTTTATAAGTGGATACTTTATTCACATTTGGGTGATGTTTCTAACAAATATTCATTCAGTGGACCATGTCTGTCCAGAAACAAGTGGAAAAGTTCTGCAGTAGATGAAGACATCACATCAGCGGAGGTGGGGATGTCACCAAGGAAGCCAACCCCATTCTTAACTTCATTAACTTGACATATTTCCATATAATTACCAATTGTCACTTCTGTGCATAGGGCAAACTAACAGTCATTTTCCAGACAGTAAAGGTAATTCTGGATATTGTTTGATGATTTGTTTGCAAATCCCCAAGCTGAGGATTGAGGTTTGAAAATCTTTCATACTTCTCTGACATCAGGGTATAGGTTTGGCCTTAATGAGTCAAAATCCTTGCCAGTCCTATTGCATAAAAGAACCATATAGGGGAAAAGTACAATATAGGAAGAGAAAATAAAATTTTCCTCATAATTTTAGGACAACAATAGATACATTAGAGAAAGCCTTACAAAATGTCATAAAAGTAGTTACACATTGGAAAATGTATCAGACAGCTAGTCTAAAAATCTTTATTTTGCCTCAAATATATTTTCACCCTTAACTTATTTGTTAGGGTTCTCTAGGGGAGCACAATAGAATGTTTATAATTTAGCAAAGGGAATTTATTGAGTAAGTTACAAAATCAGAGGTGGAAGAGTTCATAATGGCTATGTGCACATAGCTCCCTAGAAGCTCAAGCCAGGGAACAAGAAGGGTCAAGAATGCATCACAAGTCCGGGACCAGTGGTCTGCAAGCTCTGAGGAGAGTTGCAGGTATGAGTTGCAGTGCAAGGCTGAAGAAGTTAGAGACCAATGTCACAGGTCACAAGAGCAAAGCTATGCACCTGCTAAAGTAAAACATAGCTCTTCAAATGCACATCGCCTTCATCCTTTTTCCTTTTATTCCAGCCAGGCTATAAACCTGTAGCACAGCTACCCCAAATTGGGGCAAGTCTTTGCCCTACAACTTTATAAACTAAATTGTAGTTATCCCATGTATGAACGATAAAATGTGTCTTGGTCCATTTTGTATTGTTATCATGGAGTAATGGAGACTGGATTATTTACAAAGAAGAGAAATTCATCACAATCCCAGAGTCTGAGAAATCCAAGCTCAAGGTGCTGGCAGATTTGGTATCTGGCAAGGGTTAACCTTAGCTTTCAAGGTGCTACCTTGAGCGTGGTGCCCTTTGGAGGGAAGGAAGGCTACATCTTCAAAGGGCAGATGGTAAAAGGGAGTGAGGGAGTGGGTTCTCTCTGTCAAGCTCCTTTACAAGGTACCTAATCCCATGACTCAATCGTCCCCAAAGGCCACACCTCTCAATCCTATTTCATGGGGGATTAAATTTCCAACATAACATTTAAAGGAGACAAAAGCATAAATATAAAATACAGCAATCTGTATGTTTAAATATGTAAACAGATAAGGTTGTTGTCCTTGGCATTATCAAAGAGCTAAACCCTGTAAGTGAATGAAGGTACAAAGGCAATGTGGAACATGAATCATTAAACTCAGAATAAGCTACATATTGGCATAAAAACTAGGGAGTTAATTTCTTCATATCAGCTGACAGCTAGGATTCCAAAAGTGTTTTATAGAAAATTTTACAATCCTAGTTTTGGATGACCAGTGCCATCTACATTGGCAACCCCACTGATAAGAGTGTGGGCTTTACTGAGTCTCTCAAAATAAAAACTGCACCAGCACAAATTAAACAAGCAAGGATGACTTTATTTAAAAATATTTCAACAGAGAAGAGAGGCCAAGATTACAGTTTATTTTTTTTAATTTAAAAAAAATAAAAGTACAAAAACATATTAACAAACAGACACCAATTAGCATAAAAAATAGTGCAATCATAACTAATCTATAGACAAGGTGACATGGTCTCAACAGTGGTTATTGCTTTATCCATTGATATCTTCGAAGTGTAAATATATGAACCCATATACAGACATGCAAAATTAGTCAGACAATTAATCCTCTCAACAACAGAAAAAACACAAAAACCAAAAATCCAAAGACAAAAAACAAAACAGGCAAACAACAACA
>PVLD010036771.1:0-10730 GCA_004027595.1 Dinomys branickii
TCCTAAGTGAAATAAATCAGCGATACATGTGCAGGCAACGTATTGTATCACTGGTGTAAGAACCCGAGGGTGGGAATATAAACTAAGAGACATGAAGGAAATCTGTTCAAAAACAAAGAACAGATGGGACGAAGGAAAGGAGAAAAGAAAAAGACAAAAATGTATGTATGTATATATGAATATACATATATGCAGGAGGACTAACATGGTTCTACTATTGTATTATATCACTTAATGCTAAGCAATAATCGATGACGGGTTATTTGATCAATCTTGTATGTCTGTATGTGTTGTCCTGAACACACACTTCGAAGATATCAATATGTAAAGCAGCAACTATTGGTGTTTTGTTGTTGTTGTTGTTGCTGTTGTTGTTGTTTGCCTGTTTTGTTTTTTGTCTTTGGATTTTTGGTTTTTGTGGTTTTTTTGTTGTTGAGAGGATTAATTGTCTGACTAAATTTGCATGTCTGTATATGGGTTCATATATTTACACTTCGAAGATATCAATGGATAAAGCAATAACCACTGTTGAGACCATATCACCTTGTCTATAAATTAGTTGTGATTGTACTATTTTTTATGCTAATTGGTGTCAGTTTGTCAATATGTTTTTGTACTTTTATTTTTTTTAAATTAAAAAAAAAGAAACTAGAAGCAAGTGCACACTGGTTACAACAAGCACTAGTGACTTATAATGTACTTAATTCAAAATATTAATAACTCAAGTAAACCTACAATGGTACTGGTAGGAAGAGCACAGGGAGAGTAAAGAGAAAGGGCTACTTTCAAATTGATAAATGCAAAAAGTACTGCAGAATTTTTAAAATTTCATTTTCTGTTCATTTTATGATAACTGATTCACAAAGGATTGTTAACGGATATGAATCCTTTGGGTTTGAAAACGTGTTTGAAGTCAAGATATCACACAAACTCTAAGCATCCTCTCTCAGTTGTAATTCATCACAAATGGGCAAAATAATTTTGCAGTGAAGAAATATGGCGGGTGTCATTTTAAATGAACACAAATCACCGAAGCAGTCATGGACAAAGTAGTACCATGTGACTCCCGAGGCAGCACACTGAGAAAGTCACAAAATCATCTCTGTCACATGTTTATATGTACCTTGATGATTTAGGATGTGAAGGTGAAACACATCCAGCGTGAGCAACAAGCCCAGGGGCTGTGTCCTGAAGTCTCAGACCTCTTTAATGTTTGCCTTCTCTGTCTTTCTCCTGCTCTGCCATTCTCTCTGCTTCCCAAAAGCCCTATGGGAGTAACTCTATGGAATCCTGAGTCTTTTCAATGAGTCACTCTTGTCTGATAGCAGGCACAGTTCTGGATTAAAGAAGATTGAAGAAGTTCAACAACCAAATACAATGTGTGATTATTGTAACCTAAACTGGAATAAAAAGCTATTAAGGATACTGTTGAATGAGGAAATTTGAATATGATATATTTGATAAAGTGCTTTATCCATGTTAAGTGTAATACAGTAATTATTTTGAGCTAGTAGGAGAATGTCCTTGTTCATAGAAAGATTCCTGGTGAAATATGCAACTACAGTATTTGAGGCTATCATATCGGAAGTCACTCTGAAAAGTTTTCCCAAATATGAATAAATAAGTGGCACATATACAGAGTTACAGAGCAAACATAATGAAAATGTTAATAGTAAACATAGATGAAGTGTATATAGACACTGACTTTGCTATTTTTTGATCTTTTTTAATATTTAGAACTTTTTCAAAGTGGAAAGTTTTGGGGAGTGGGAGAACTTTACTGAAATAATAAATTTCAAAATTTAATATTCCATATTGAAAGGACACATGTACTGTTAGAAAAATTTATTCAGAATGATCCACATTAAGATACTGGAATTTTATCGAAATTTTAAAAATAGCAAAAAGAAAACCTTTTACATACTCAGACAAAAAGACCAAATCAATGGCCAGGGAAAAAAATCAGATGGTCATTTTATTTTTAACAAGTAATATCCTCAAAACCCATAAAGTGACAACTTATAATACTTAGAAGGAAATATGTAAACCAAAGTTTTTCTTTGTGTGTTTTTAATTCAACCAAATTAACCTCAGGAATAAAGGAAATATACATTTTAGTGTTTTATTTTGAAATAATTTTATAGTTGCAGAGCAATATTTTTAAAAGTTACAGGCTTTCTGTCTGCATTTCACTCAAGTCTCCCTTATACCTACATTTTCTTTTTTTATTAGTGCATTTTGCACTACATAATGATTAGATTTCTGTGGGGAGTTGGTATGTGTACATAATAATTCTTTTTTCAGTTTTTCTATCGCTACAAGGCAATTATCAAAACGAATTTAATACTAGTACAGTCTCATAAACTAAACTACAAACCTTATTGAAATTTGGCTAGTTTTTCCTCAACTCTTTCTTGTGTTCAGAGGTGTAATCCAGAGTCCTATATCTGCATTGAGTTATGTCCCCTTGGTATTCTTCAATTGATGACAGTTCTTCAACCTTTCTTTGTCCCTCATAACCTAGATGTTTTTGAAGCGTCACCATGCAGGAAAGAGAGAACATATAAACACACTGCCCTAAAACTTTCCAAACAAAGTGACTCTTGTCTCTTCCACACAGTTTACGGACAACACAGCCACAAACTAACAGCAGGAGGTAAGGATAGGCCATACTTCTTTGCACTAGGAAGAAGTTGCAGGACAGCAGACAACAGCGAGTATTTTTGCTGCACCCATTGAGCTAGAAAGATGTGCATGCACCTGGAGTGGACAGGCCATGTCCCCACCATCTCAGGTACGTTTCTCATTGCTGATACAAAGTACCCAATGCACAAAATCAATGGAGGAAAAGTTTATTTAACTCACAGTTTATAGAGGTTTCAGCCCATAATAAGCCAGCTCCAAGGCAGAGTGGCATATGACAGCAGAAGACAGAGAAAGCTACAAGAGAGGAGACAAACCTCTTTCTGTTCCTTATATTGTATTCATCCTGCCGCCCCTAAGACGTCTGTAGCATCCATACCCTTATTCCCAACACTGGACCATGAATCAATCACAAACTCTAGATTCAGCCACTTCTGAAAAACCTGCCCTGCCCCGTGACTGCATGAGGCTTTGGAGGGACAGAGTGGAAATCAAACATAACACCAGCGAGCCTTCCAGGCTTCCAGTCTCTGGACCTGTTATTCTTAAGGCCAGTCACACCCCTTCTTTCCACTGTTTGGGAAGCTTCAATATATCATCCTTGTTTCGAGATAATTTGTACTGAGTTTCTTTCTCTTGCAGCCAAAGAATTCTGACTGCCTTAGTCACTCTTTCTTGTTGCTGAGACAAAATATCTGACACCCAAAGTTAAAGGAGGACAGGTCTCTTTGAGCTCACAGCTTGTAGAGGTTTCAGCCCATAATAGATTATCTTTAAAGCACGATTGCATGGCAGAGGGACATCACAGAAGAGACACAGTTCTTGGTGGGCAGAAGGTAGCAAAGCGACAAAGTAGCAAAGCAGCAAGCAACAAGCAGTGACAAGTGCAACCCTCTTTCTGTCTCTTATATTCTGCCCCCAGGGTGGGGCATCCTTAATCCTAGCATCCCATCATGATTAACCCCAGCATCACATCCTTAATCCCAGCATTACACACTCTAGATCCAGCCACCTCCAAAAAGCTCCGCCTATGACCATGCAGGCTTCCGGGCAGTGATGGGGGACATCTAGACACAAGCCATAAAGCTGACTGATACAGGTGAGATGGTTTTCTAGATCTTTTCATAGTATTAACTACATTCATTGGTATTCTTTTTTGCTCATTCATTTTTAAAAGTCTAATTTAGTCAGAGTATTTTTAGAGTCATGTTTATTATGTAGTAAACATAATTTTAGTAAAACAGTGAATTTCTGATTGTATGTAGATATTTTTATATACCAACAAATCAAACATTTTGAACATGTAGATGTCCATATTGTTCTGAGGTTATGGATCAGAAGTTAAGGAAGGTTTGATAATCTCTTCAAATACGGTTCTATGTCTATCAGTTTATCCTCGTATTTTAACATTTATATTTACTATATGATAATGTGTCACCCTGTTTAAGATCATGGGCACATGTTTTCATTGTGACTCAGTCTTTTATCGATGTGTTGATTCTTCTTTTTACTTTGGATTGGGATTTCCTGACGTTTTGGACACATTTTTTTAAGTTTACTTTCCTGATATGATGGGTTTAGATGTATCCTGTGTATATAGCATATATATAGGTTTCTGGCTGACTTTTAAAGACATTCTTAAAGTAGTTGCTAAGAGTTAGTAATTAAGGTGTTAATAATTAAGGTTAATAATTAAGATGTTAGTTATTTGAGCATTCTGAGATTTTCTTTCATTCTTGTTTCTTTCAGTTTTGACCTTTTATACTACTGACTTTTTAGAGCTTCTGAAATATTAAGCATTGAATGTCACAAATCTTCCTTATATACCACTGTGTATGTTCCATAAAGTTTTATGTATGGTACAATTTTTAATGTACAGTGTTTCCCTTGTTATGTAATTCTAAGTACTTTTTAAAATTTCTACTAGAATTTTACACACTAGAAAGTACGTTTTTTGGGCTGGGGATATAGCTCAGTGGAATAAGCGCTTTCCTGGCAAGTGCCAGGTCCTGTGTTGGATCCCCAGTACCGCCAAAAAACACAAAAACAAAGAAAGTACATTCTTTATTTCAAAATGTAAGACTTTGAAATCTTAATTTTTATGTAACAGAGGTCAAAGAATAGACATGATGGTTGAAATTACTGTAGGTTTTTCATGTTTTATCTCCTGATCTGGTACAAAAATTTACAAACTCCATTATTGCATTATTACGATGAATGGGCTTCATTTCAGGAGAGTCATACATGTGCATAGCATACTTCCATCATTCCATCATCCCTAGTTCCAAACGCTTGGGGAGGTTTCAGTGTGTATGAAGTATTTTGGTCACATTTGGGCCCCTATACCCAGTCTTACATCCCCTCTTGCCGCTCTCCCTTCTTCCTTTCCTCTTATCTAATAATAGTCTCTGTCTAATTGTTTGTCATCTTTTTTTTAGACTCCACATATTAGGGAGAGCATTTGGTTAGTGTCTCGGTACAATTTTTTGTATCTTTTTACTGTCAGTCTTTCAGTATTCTTCTTCTCCCCTGTGAATAAGATAAGTATCCATATTATAAAATTTTAATTCAATCGGACAAGCTTCATCTTTTAACTGATGGATTTAATCTACTTTTACTGAGATTCATATTTTATTTGGATTCATATTTTGGCTGATTTCCACAACCTTAGGAATTGATTCTTATTTGTCCCTCTTTTTCTAAATTTTATTTCTGTTTGTTTTCCAGTGTTCTGATAGTTGATAAGCTTTGGTTCATTCTTTTCTTAGTCTGTGTGTCCTGTTGCACTGGTTTGGAATTCTACATTTGTATTTAGATTCTGTCTTTTTTAACTCTATAAATTAACTACTATTATTTATAAATAATACGTATTCAGGTGTATAAACTTGTTTTTAAAAATTATTTATTTATTCTTGCCTTTTCTTCTTGTATTTTAAACTAAAGACATTCTAGAGTTTTTCTTTCTGCCTGAACCAACATTCTTATAAGGAATTTCTCTTAAAGTGAAATTACTCCTGTTTTGGTCTATTTGAAAATGCCTTGCAAAGCAATTTTCTAAGTTGGCAATCATTTTCTACCAGCAAACTGAAAATATTCCATTGTTTGCTGTCTTCCACAATTGCTAGCATCTGCTGTCAATCAAATTTGTCTTTCCTTTTAAGTCATGTCTTCTCTTTCTAGCTACCATAACAGAAACACAAAAGCCAAACCGTGACATTTTATAAATCAATTACTGCTTAAATCTATAAGGCATACATGGATAATAAGCAAAAAAAAAAAAAAAAAAAAAACCAACCCAGAATATATAGGTTTTAGGAAATATGGTAAGAAGACTGGGTGAAAGGGCAAAGAAAATGACAGAAGCTGAATTGAACTGAACTTTGAAGCTAAATTGAACAGAAGCTAAATTGAATTGAACTGTGCATGCAATGTCCAGAAGAGAGATCATTGGCACAGAGTTCTCTGAACAGCGGCCCCATGGCAGCGAGGGAGCTAGCTCTGCAGCTGTCCCAAGGACAGGAAAACCACGGCAAAGGCTCTGAAGTGGGAGCGTGCTTGGTTTGAGAAACACACCAAGGGTTCAAGGCTACCTGTCAGTGTGGCTGCACTGACGTACGCAGAAGGGGAAATAGTGGACAAATGGCACTAAACCAGATTGTAAGGGTTCTTGTGCGCCACGTCAAAGAACTGGAGAGTCACTTAGCGAGTTTTAAGACGTATCGTGAGTTGAATTGTTTGCCTCAAAGTCGTATGTGGAAACACTGAATATTACTGGTTTTGAGATAGTTTTTCAGAAAGGTAATAGGGTTAGTGAGGTCTAAGAGAGGAACCGTAATTCAACATGACTGATGTCATTATAGGAGGAGGAAAAGGCACAGAAAAGGCCCCAGAAAGGCAGTGAAAGGAAGCTGTTTGCAAGCCAAGAATAGGAGTCTGGGGAGAGACCAACACCGCCAATGCCTTGGTGTTGGACTCGCAGTCTCCAGAATGCTGAGAAAATGAATTTCTGCAGATTAATCCTGCCAGTGTGTAGTGTTTTGTTATAACAGCCCTAGCAAAATAATGTAAGGGCTGACATGGTCCATTTTCTGTTTTCCCTCAGCCAGTCTACCCCTCCCAGCCTCTCCTCCTTCGTAGACTATCTCAGTACAATTCTGCCAAGATCTTCTCTCTTACATGCAAGGATCTTGCATTCTTTTGTTCTCTATTGTCTTCTTTTAAACTGGAATTTGAAAGTTTACAAGATGTCCTTTCATGTCTCTAGTATGAGACATCTCTGATTCACAGTACTTTTTTATTTTGCTCTTTTTCATATTCATGTAGCCACTTCACTGAGATGCTACAAAAGAGGTATTGTATAGAAGTGCTTGCACCTCAGCCCTCTCAGAACTCTGGAGAGCAGACTTTGTAAATGAACGTGGGCTATAGTAACAGGTTTGCAGAAGGTTTCTTCATGTAGCAAGGTTATGCACTTAATAGTCTTTCTAGTTTATGAAAATCTTCTAACCTACCTGGTAATGAAGCAGCAGACAAACAACATCTGGGCAGATATTTATCTTGTTAAGTTAAACATGCACCTGGCCCCTTAATTATAAACTGTAATTGACAACTTCATCATCGCAGAGCACTTTTCTGTCCATGCCACAGTGGTGCAAGTAATTAGGTAATAATTAATGATTCTTTAAGTGCACTATTTCCTGTGAGTTCAATTTTCACTGAATGTATATTTAAAGAGCAATGATTCTGTTTGCTTTACCCATATGGACAAATGTTAGAATGAATGAAAATTGCTGTGCTTATCATGAATATCTCAAAGGATAATCTATAATCATTTCTGACCTTTTCCAGCTCCCTATAATGCCTACTTTATTTTTCTTCCACTATGTCAAATACCCATAAAATATTCAAGCTAATTATAAGGACCAAACATGTATAAGTTCACAAAGATGTTCATAACCATGTTATGTATTAAAAGAAAATACTTAAATACGCAAATGATCAATAGTGAGGAAAGAGCAAGTGAATTATGGTACCAAAGCTAAACAAAATAGTGTGAAAATTCTTAAAGAAATATCAAAGCCAATACTGAAACACTGGAAAATGTTTACATATTGCTACAGTTTGGAGATTGACTGCCAAAGACCCGTGAGTTAAAGATTTGGAGCCTCAACCGGACATGGTGGCACACACCTGTAATCCCAGCACTTGGGAAGCTGAGGCAGGAGGATTGCCATGAATCTGAGACCAGCCTGGACTACGTAGTGAATTTAAAACCACCTTGAACTGCATAGTGACAACCTGTCGAGAGAGAGAGAGAGAGAGAGAGAGAAACTTGGCACTCAGGTGATGTTGTTGGAAGGCTGTAGAAACTTTGGAAGATGAGACCTAATGGGAGGTCTTTAGGTCATTGGGTGGTGCCTTTGAAGAGGATGGTAGTACCCTAACCCTTCCTCTCTTTCACTCTTTGACTAGGAGTGAGTGGTTTTATGGTGCCACACACTCCCCCCATGATGTGCTGCCTCATCACAGGCCCAAAGGCATTGAGACCAACTAGTCAGGGACCAAAATCTCCAAATCTCTGATCCAATATTAGCTACCTACCTTTAAAGAAGATCATCTCAAGTATTCTGTTATGGTGACAGAAAGCTTCCTAATAAACATATCAAAAAAGAGTACAAAATTTTCTGATTACAATTATGTAAAATATGTATTTAATTAAAAATGGAACTAGTTTAGCAATACCTACAAATAAAAATTATTTTATTACAGAGAAGTAAAGTGTATGTTTTCCTTTAAAAATATTTCTGTTCCACTTTTGAATAGGTAACACATGCATCTAAAATACCATCCAAAAATTACAGACATATATGTACTGAAGAGTTAATGCTCCTCTTAGACCTGTCCCTGAGTGACCTTAGTCCAGTCCTTAGCTGTCCCTTTTCTAGAAAACTCATAACTTTCACTAGTTTTTATATATGATTTTATATATGATAGTTTATGCATTAATTAAAAATATGTATACACATTATGTATTCACACAAATGATTGCAATAACACAGCACACATAGTCCCACACCTTGCTTTTCACATTCAATAATTCTTGGAATACTTTCACATCGTTATATAGAAAGCTACCTAATTATTTTTAATTGCTGTGATGTTTTATTAAATGAATTTATCATAATTTATTTAGCCATGCTGTATTCATGTACACTTAGATTTATTCCAGTCTTTTGCTATTTGAAATATAGTTCCACACAATAGCCAGAGTGATGCATTTAAAATTAAAATGAGATCAGACTCATTTGCAAAGATAGCCTTCTAAAGCTGTAATTTGTCCATTTATCTTCCTATAAATCTTTGTAAGGCAAAAGCAAGAATAGTAAATATAAGCACAGAAGCCATATATATTTTCTTCATAGCACTGAGTAAAAAGAAAAATCTCACAGATACCAATGTAGTTAAAACAAGTTTTAAATTAAACACTATTGGTAAATCAGGAAACAAAACTGGATTGTTTCAACTATTTAGAAGAAGGTAGAGGGAAATAAAAAACAAAGTCACAGGTGATTCAATATCGATTTTAGCAGACATGAGGTTTATAAAATAAATATATGGTGCTAGAAATTAGATGACAGGGTGGCAGATTTCAGTACAAAATATAACTACCCATAAATAAAAATAGTATTTAAAATCCAAAACTGAAATTAAAAGCTCAGTAGACATGTTTAACAGAAATCTATGAACCTGTAAGTATGAATATAAATGTATACCGTGAGTAAGCTGATAATAGGTCAGAAGCAGTTCTCAAAGGTAAAACATAAAAAGATGAAAGAATGAAAAATAAGAGGTTTGAGACATAACAAAAATAAAGTTTACACTTAAACGTAGCCCAAGAGAAAAACATAAAGAACGTGACTGAAACAATATTTGAAGAAATTCTCTACAACTAATGAAAGACATTGCTAAAACAGTGAGTGGTGGCATAATAAAATTTCAAAGAGTTTCCATGAGCAAATGCAATTTAATTATCCAGCAGTTCCAAACTGGAGGTGCTATGACAGTTCACGGAAGGGGTGCAGGGCTGAGCTTGCACAGAAAGGATGAGAAGGAAGCGAAGACGACACAACTGTTTACGGTTACACAGCTGCCTTATTAGGTCTATTCCTGTTGGAAAGACACTACATCTTTGTAAGTTCGATGGCTACTATGAGTTGATTAAATTTAAATTGTCTTTTTTTAACGTAGACATTTATGGGACGTAGCTCAAATTTTACTTATATTTGCAAATCAAGTAAGATTTAGGTAATTTATGAGACTGAATTGGTTTGTCTGCTGAGGGACTCTTCAAGCCTGGTCTTTGTTTAAATTAGCAACATGAATTCACATATTTAACAAACAGTACATACTCCAAGAAGGAAAGTGTACACAAGCGCGCACACACACACACACACACACACACACATGCACACAAACAGATTTAGCATGAAAATAGGCTGTTAAAAATATATAAAGGAAAAATGTGTTAAAGTAATGGTAAGAAAAATGAAGCCATTTCCTTGAAACAAAGTAAATGTATCTATGTGTGTAAATGCAGGATGGCTAACAGGGTGCAACTATTGACTTATGTTGCTTTATGATAAGGAACAGTTCATGATTGTTTGATCAAGATTGTGTGTCTATACATGATTTCAGGAGCATACACATCGAAGTTATCAACATGTAATACAGCATCCATTGTGAATTCACTGTCACTTTGTCTATAATTCAATTTTGATTGTACTGTTCTTGTGCTACTTTGTGTCTTTTTGTTAAAGTTTCCTTTTTTGTTTTTTTTTGGGGGGTTTTTTGTTTGTTTTTCTTTTATACTTTTAAAAAATAAAACCATATTTTCCCAAACAAGCTAAAAGATACTAAAGTTCAGTTAAGTGAAGCATATAGAACACCAATGATCCATAACCCAAAGAAAAACACGCACAGGCATATAATAATCAAGATTCCAGATATCCAGCAAAGAAACACAATATTAAAAGCTGCCAGAGAAAGGAAACAGATCACCTATAAAGGAAAGCCCATAAAAATCACAG